>JANCRA010000427.1:0-42116 GCA_024362935.1 Setophaga petechia
AATGACTGAGGTGGCCAGAGCCGCAGCTGTGGAGGTTGTCTTAAGAACAGTGCTTCTCCTGGGTATAGTTGTGGTGAAAGCTGGAGAAGTCAGCCCCAGAGTTGAGCTCAGTGGAACAGCAGAACTGCTGGCAGAAGTTGGACTTGTTCCAGGAGCAGCGGAGGATGTTTGTGCCTGTACCACAGAGGGCGTCGTTGTTTCTGCCCCTTCAGAGGTGACCTGCTCAGGAGTGGATGTCACAGTAGGGCTTGACTTGCCTGGAGTGGTGGCTGAAGTCTTGAGGCTGGAGCTTTCTGCTGTCGTTGTCTGGATTCCGGAGGGTGTCACAAATGGAGACATTTCCGGCTGAGCTGAAGAGCCTGAAGCCGTAGACCCAGACTCAGATGTGGGCTGCACTGCGGAGGAGGTGCCTTCCAGCCTTGTGGTGGTGGATGCTGTGGTGGACTGAACAAGAGATGTGGCCACACCTGTAGCTGTGGAGGTTGTCTCAAGGAAAGTGCTGCTGGTGGGTGTAGTTGTGGTGAAAGCTGGTGAAGTGATCTCAAGAGTAGAGACCACAGGAAGGACAGAAGTGGTGGCAGAAGTTGGTCTTGTCCCAGGAGCAGAGGACATTGTTTGTTCAAAGCCAGTGCTGGTTGCAGCTCCTATCTTTGTCACTGGGATGGCTACATGGCCACCAGGGGATGTTCCCGCAAGGCTGGATTGGAATGGAGTGGTGGCTGAAGTCTTGAGGCTGGAGCTTTCTCCAGTGGTCGACAGGATTTTGGAGGTTGTCACATGAGAGGACATTTCCGGCTGAGATGAAGAGACTGAAGCCATAGACTCAGATGTGGGCTGCACAAAGGAGGAGGTGCCTTCCAGCCTTGTAGTTGTGGATGCTGTGGTGGACTGAACAAGAGATGTGGCCACACCAGTAGCTGTGGCGGTTGTCTCAAGAACAGTGCTGCTGGTGGGTGTAGGTGTGCTGAATGTTGGGGAAGTGATCTCCAGTGTAGATCTCAGAGGAAGAGCAGAAGTGGTGGTAGAATTTGGTCTTGTCCCAGCAACAGATGATATTGTTTGTTCAAAGCCAGTGCTGGTTGCAGCTCCTATCTTTGTCACTGGAATTTCTACATGGCCACCAGGGGATGTTCCAGCTGGGCTGGAATGGATTGCAGTGGTGGCTGAAGTCTTGAGGCTGGACATTTCTCCAGTGGTCGGCAGCATTGTGGAGGTCGTCTCATGTGGCGTCGTCTCCGGCTGAGCTGAAGAGACTGAAGCTGTAGACTCAGATGTGGGCTGCACAAAGGAGGTGGTGCCTTCTGGACTTGTGCTGCTGGATTCAGTTGTGGACTCAATGACTGAGGTGGTCAGAGCCGCAGCTGTGGAGGTTGTCTTAAGAACAGTGCTTCTCCTGGGTATAGTTGTGGTGAAAGCTGGAGAAGTCAGCTCCAGAGTTGAGCTCAGTGGAACAGCAGAGGTGGTGACAGCAGTTGGACTTGTTCCAGGAGCAGCGGAGGATGTTTGTGCACGTACCACAGAGGTTATCGTTGTTTCTGCCCCTTCAGAGGTGACCTGCTCAGGGGTGGATGTCACAGTAGGGCTTGACTGGCCTGGAGTGGTGGCTGAAGTCTTGAGGCTGGAGCTTTCTGCTGTCGTTGACTGGATTCCGGAGGGTGTCACAAATGGAGACATTTCCGGCTGAGCTGAAGAGCCTGAAGCCGTAGACCCAGACTCAGATGTGGGCTGCACTGTGGAGGAGCTGCCTTCCAGCCTTGTGGTGGTGGATGCTGTGGTGGACTGAACAAGAGATGTGGCCACACCTGTAGCTGTGGAAGTTGTCTCAAGGAAAGTGCTGCTGGTGGGTGTAGTTGTGTTGAAAGGTGAGGGAGTTATTTCCAGAGTAGAACTCAGAGGAAGAGCAGAAGTGGTGGCAGAAGTTGGTCTTGTCCCAGGAGCAGAGGACATTGTTTGTTCAAAGCCAGTGCTGGTTGCAGCTCCTATCTTTGTCACTGGAATTTCTACATGGCCACCAGGGGATGTTCCAGCTGGGCTGGAATGGATTGCAGTGGTGGCTGAAGTCTTGAGGCTGGACATTTCTCCAGTGGTCGGCAGCATTGTGGAGGTCGTCTCATGTGGCGTCGTCTCCGGCTGAGCTGAAGAGACTGAAGCTGTAGACTCAGATGTGGGCTGCACAAAGGAGGTGGTGCCTTCTGGACTTGTGCTGCTGGACGCAGTTGTGGACTCAATGACTGAGGTGGCCAGAGCCGCAGCTGTGGAGGTTGTCTTAAGAACAGTGCTTCTCCTGGGTATAGTTGTGGTGAAAGCTGGAGAAGTCAGCCCCAGAGTCGAGCTCAGTGGAACAGCAGAACTGCTGGCAGATGTTGGACTTGTTCCAGGAGCAGCGGAGGATGCTTGTGCCTGTACCACAGAGGGCGTCGTTGTTTCTGCCCCTTCAGAGGTGACCTGCTCAGGAGTGGATGTCACAGTAGGGCTTGACTTGCCTGGAGTGGTGGCTGAAGTCTTGAGGCTGGAGCTTTCTGCTGTCGTTGTCTGGATTCCGGAGGTTGTCACAAGTGGAGACATTTCCGGCTGAGCTGAAGAGCCTGAAGCCGTAGACCCAGACTCAGATGTGGGCTGCACTGTGGAGGAGGTGCCTTCCAGCCTTGTGGTGGTGGATGCTGTGGTGGACTGAACAAGAGATGTGGCCACACCTGTAGCTGTGGAGGTTGTCTCAAGGAAAGTGCTGCTGGTGGGTGTAGTTGTGGTGAAAGCTGGTGAAGTGATCTCAAGAGTAGAGACCACAGGAAGGACAGAAGTGGTGGCAGAAGTTGGTCTTGTCCCAGGAGCAGAGGACATTGTTTGTTCAAAGCCAGTGCTGGTTGCAGCTCCTATCTTTGTCACTGGGATAGCTACATGGCCACCAGGGGATGTTCCCGCAAGGCTGGATTGGAATGGAGTGGTGGCTGAAGTCTTGAGGCTGGAGCTTTCTCCAGTGGTCGACAGGATTTTGGAGGTTGTCACATGAGAGGACATTTCCGGCTGAGATGAAGAGACTGAAGCCATAGACTCAGATGTGGGCTGCACTGCGGAGGAGGTGCCTTCCAGCCTTGTGGTGGTGGATGCTGTGGTGGACTGAACAAGAGATGTGGCCACACCAGTAGCTGTGGCGGTTGTCTCAAGAACAGTGCTGCTGGTGGGTGTAGGTGTGCTGAATGTTGGGGAAGTGATCTCCAGTGTAGATCTCAGAGGAAGAGCAGAAGTGGTGGTAGAATTTGGTCTTGTCCCAGCAACAGATGATATTGTTTGTTCAAAGCCAGTGCTGGTTGCAGCTCCTATCTTTGTCACTGGAATTTCTACATGGCCACCAGGTGATGTTCCAGCTGGGCTGGAATGGATTGCAGTGGTGGCTGAAGTCTTGAGGCTGGACATTTCTCCAGTGGTCGGCAGCATTGTGGAGGTCGTCTCATGTGGCGTCGTCTCCGGCTGAGCTGAAGAGACTGAAGCTGTAGACTCAGATGTGGGCTGCACAAAGGAGGTGGTGCCTTCTGGACTTGTGCTGCTGGATTCAGTTGTGGACTCAATGACTGAGGTGGCCAGAGCCGCAGCTGTGGAGGTTGTCTTAAGAACAGTGCTTCTCCTGGGTAGAGTTGTGGTGAAAGCTGGAGAAGTCAGCTCCAGAGTTGAGCTCAGTGGAACAGCAGAGGTGGTGACAGCAGTTGGACTTGTTCCAGGAGCAGCGGAGGATGTTTGTGCACGTACCACAGAGGTTATCGTTGTTTCTGCCCCTTCAGAGGTGACCTGCTCAGGGGTGGATGTCACAGTAGGGCTTGACTGGCCTGGAGTGGTGGCTGAAGTCTTGAGGCTGGAGCTTTCTGCTGTCGTTGTCTGGATTCCGGAGGGTGTCACAAATGGAGACATTTCCGGCTGAGCTGAAGAGCCTGAAGCCGTAGACCCAGACTCAGATGTGGGCTGCACTGTGGAGGAGGTGCCTTCCAGCCTTGTGGTGGTGGATGCTGTGGTGGACTGAACAAGAGATGTGGCCACACCTGTAGCTGTGGAAGTTGTCTCAAGGAAAGTGCTGCTGGTGGGTGTAGTTGTGTTGAAAGGTGAGGGAGTTATTTCCAGAGTAGAACTCAGAGGAAGAGCAGAAGTGGTGGCAGAAGTTGGTCTTGTCCCAGGAGCAGAGGACATTGTTTGTTCAAAGCCAGTGCTGGTTGCAGCTCCTATCTTTGTCACTGGGATTGCTACATGGCCACCAGGGGATGTTCCAGCTGGGCTGGAATGGATTGCAGTTGTGGCTGAAGTCTTGAGGCTGGACATTTCTCCAGTGGTCAGCAGCATTGTGGAGGTCGTCTCATGTGGCGTCATCTCCGGCTGAGCTGAAGAGACTGAAGCTGTAGACTCAGATGTGGGCTGCACAAAGGAGGTGGTGCCTTCTGGACTTGTGCTGCTGGATTCAGTTGTGGACTCAATGACTGAGGTGGTCAGAGCCGCAGCTGTGGAGGTTGTCTTAAGAACAGTGCTTCTCCTGGGTATAGTTGTGGTGAAAGCTGGAGAAGTCAGCTCCAGAGTTGAGCTCAGTGGAACAGCAGAGGTGGTGACAGCAGTTGGACTTGTTCCAGGAGCAGCGGAGGATGTTTGTGCACGTACCACAGAGGTTATCGTTGTTTCTGCCCCTTCAGAGGTGACCTGCTCAGGGGTGGATGTCACAGTAGGGCTTGACTGGCCTGGAGTGGTGGCTGAAGTCTTGAGGCTGGAGCTTTCTGCTGTCGTTGACTGGATTCCGGAGGGTGTCACAAATGGAGACATTTCCGGCTGAGCTGAAGAGCCTGAAGCCGTAGACCCAGACTCAGATGTGGGCTGCACTGTGGAGGAGGTGCCTTCCAGCCTTGTGGTGGTGGATGCTGTGGTGGACTGAACAAGAGATGTGGCCACACCTGTAGCTGTGGAAGTTGTCTCAAGGAAAGTGCTGCTGGTGGGTGTAGTTGTGTTGAAAGGTGAGGGAGTTATTTCCAGAGTAGAACTCAGAGGAAGAGCAGAAGTGGTGGCAGAAGTTGGTCTTGTCCCAGGAGCAGAGGACATTGTTTGTTCAAAGCCAGTGCTGGTTGCAGCTCCTATCTTTGTCACTGGGATTGCTACATGGCCACCAGGGGATGTTCCAGCTGGGCTGGAATGGATTGCAGTTGTGGCTGAAGTCTTGAGGCTGGACATTTCTCCAGTGGTCAGCAGCATTGTGGAGGTCGTCTCATGTGGCGTCATCTCCGGCTGAGCTGAAGAGACTGAAGCTGTAGACTCAGATGTGGGCTGCACAAAGGAGGTGGTGCCTTCTGGACTTGTGCTGCTGGATTCAGTTGTGGACTCAATGACTGAGGTGGTCAGAGCCGCAGCTGTGGAGGTTGTCTTAAGAACAGTGCTTCTCCTGGGTATAGTTGTGGTGAAAGCTGGAGAAGTCAGCTCCAGAGTTGAGCTCAGTGGAACAGCAGAGGTGGTGACAGCAGTTGGACTTGTTCCAGGAGCAGCGGAGGATGTTTGTGCACGTACCACAGAGGTTATCGTTGTTTCTGCCCCTTCAGAGGTGACCTGCTCAGGGGTGGATGTCACAGTAGGGCTTGACTGGCCTGGAGTGGTGGCTGAAGTCTTGAGGCTGGAGCTTTCTGCTGTCGTTGTCTGGATTCCGGAGGGTGTCACAAATGGAGACATTTCCGGCTGAGCTGAAGAGCCTGAAGCCGTAGACCCAGACTCAGATGTGGGCTGCACTGTGGAGGAGCTGCCTTCCAGCCTTGTGGTGGTGGATGCTGTGGTGGACTGAACAAGAGATGTGGCCACACCTGTAGCTGTGGAAGTTGTCTCAAGGAAAGTGCTGCTGGTGGGTGTAGTTGTGTTGAAAGGTGAGGGAGTTATTTCCAGAGTAGAACTCAGAGGAAGAGCAGAAGTGGTGGCAGAAGTTGGTCTTGTCCCAGGAGCAGAGGACATTGTTTGTTCAAAGCCAGTGCTGGTTGCAGCTCCTATCTTTGTCACTGGAATTTCTACATGGCCACCAGGGGATGTTCCAGCTGGGCTGGAATGGATTGCAGTGGTGGCTGAAGTCTTGAGGCTGGACATTTCTCCAGTGGTCGGCAGCATTGTGGAGGTCGTCTCATGTGGCGTCGTCTCCGGCTGAGCTGAAGAGACTGAAGCTGTAGACTCAGATGTGGACTGCACAAAGGAGGTGGTGCCTTCTGGACTTGTGCTGCTGGACGCAGTTGTGGACTCAATGACTGAGGTGGCCAGAGCCGCAGCTGTGGAGGTTGTCTTAAGAACAGTGCTTCTCCTGGGTATAGTTGTGGTGAAAGCTGGAGAAGTCAGCCCCAGAGTTGAGCTCAGTGGAGCAGCAGAACTGCTGGCAGAAGTTGGACTTGTTCCAGGAGCAGCGGAGGATGCTTGTGCCTGTACCACAGAGGGCGTCGTTGTTTCTGCCCCTTCAGAGGTGACCTGCTCAGGAGTGGATGTCACAGTAGGGCTTGACTTGCCTGGAGTGGTGGCTGAAGTCTTGAGGCTGGAGCTTTCTGCTGTCGTTGTCTGGATTCCGGAGGTTGTCACAAGTGGAGACATTTCTGGCTGAGCTGAAGAGCCTGAAGCCGTAGACCCAGACTCAGATGTGGGCTGCACTGCGGAGGAGGTGCCTTCCAGCCTTGTGGTGGTGGATGCTGTGGTGGACTGAACAAGAGATGTGGCCACACCTGTAGCTGTGGAGGTTGTCTCAAGGAAAGTGCTGCTGGTGGGTGTAGTTGTGGTGAAAGCTGGTGAAGTGATCTCAAGAGTAGAGACCACAGGAAGGACAGAAGTGGTGGCAGAAGTTGGTCTTGTCCCAGGAGCAGAGGACATTGTTTGTTCAAAGCCAGTGCTGGTTGCAGCTCCTATCTTTGTCACTGGGATGGCTACATGGCCACCAGGGGATGTTCCAGCTGGGCTGGAATGGATTGCAGTGGTGGCTGAAGTCTTGAGGCTGGACATTTCTCCAGTGGTCAGCAGCATTGTGGAGGTCGTCTCATGTGGCGTCGTCTCCGGCTGAGCTGAAGAGACTGAAGCTGTAGACTCAGATGTGGGCTGCACAAAGGAGGTGGTGCCTTCTGGACTTGTGCTGCTGGACGCAGTTGTGGGCTCAATGACTGAGGTGGCCAGAGCCGCAGCTGTGGAGGTTGTCTTAAGAACAGTGCTTCTCCTGGGTATAGTTGTGGTGAAAGCTGGAGAAGTCAGCCCCAGAGTCGAGCTCAGTGGAACAGCAGAACTGCTGGCAGAAGTTGGACTTGTTCCAGGAGCAGCGGAGGATGTTTGTGCCTGTACCACAGAGGGCGTCGTTGTTTCTGCCCCTTCAGAGGTGACCTGCTCAGGAGTGGATGTCACAGTAGGGCTTGACTTGCCTGGAGTGGTGGCTGAAGTCTTGAGGCTGGAGCTTTCTGCTGTCGTTGTCTGGATTCCGGAGGTTGTCACAAGTGGAGACATTTCCGGCTGAGCTGAAGAGCCTGAAGCCGTAGACCCAGACTCAGATGTGGGCTGCACTGTGGAGGAGGTGCCTTCCAGCCTTGTGGTGGTGGATGCTGTGGTGGACTGAACAAGAGATGTGGCCACACCTGTAGCTGTGGAGGTTGTCTCAAGGAAAGTGCTGCTGGTGGGTGTAGTTGTGGTGAAAGCTGGTGAAGTGATCTCAAGAGTAGAGACCACAGGAAGGACAGAAGTGGTGGCAGAAGTTGGTCTTGTCCCAGGAGCAGAGGACATTGTTTGTTCAAAGCCAGTGCTGGTTGCAGCTCCTATCTTTGTCACTGGGATAGCTACATGGCCACCAGGGGATGTTCCCGCAAGGCTGGATTGGAATGGAGTGGTGGCTGAAGTCTTGAGGCTGGAGCTTTCTCCAGTGGTCGACAGGATTTTGGAGGTTGTCACATGAGAGGACATTTCCGGCTGAGATGAAGAGACTGAAGCCATAGACTCAGATGTGGGCTGCACTGCGGAGGAGGTGCCTTCCAGCCTTGTGGTGGTGGATGCTGTGGTGGACTGAACAAGAGATGTGCTCACACCTGTAGCTGTGGAAGTTGTCTCAAGGAAAGTGCTGCTGGTGGGTGTAGTTGTGTTGAAAGGTGAGGGAGTTATTTCCAGAGTAGAACTCAGAGGAAGAGTAGAAGTGGTGGCAGAAGTTGGTCTTGTCCCAGGAGCAGAGGACATTGTTTGTTCAAAGCCAGTGCTGGTTGCAGCTCCTATCTTTGTCACTGGGATGGCTACATGGCCACCAGGGGATGTTCCAGCTGGGCTGGAATGGATTGCAGTTGTGGCTGAAGTCTTGAGGCTGGACATTTCTCCAGTGGTCAGCAGCATTGTGGAGGTCGTCTCATGTGGCGTCGTCTCCGGCTGAGCTGAAGAGACTGAAGCTGTAGACTCAGATGTGGGCTGCACAAAGGAGGTGGTGCCTTCTGGACTTGTGCTGCTGGATTCAGTTGTGGACTCAATGACTGAGGTGGTCAGAGCCGCAGCTGTGGAGGTTGTCTTAAGAACAGGGCTTCTCCTGGGTATAGTTGTGGTGAAAGCTGGAGAAGTCAGCTCCAGAGTTGAGCTCAGTGGAACAGCAGAGGTGGTGACAGCAGTTGGACTTGTTCCAGGAGCAGCGGAGGATGTTTGTGCACGTACCACAGAGGTTATCGTTGTTTCTGCCCCTTCAGAGGTGACCTGCTCAGGGGTGGATGTCACAGTAGGGCTTGACTGGCCTGGAGTGGTGGCTGAAGTCTTGAGGCTGGAGCTTTCTGCTGTCGTTGACTGGATTCCGGAGGGTGTCACAAATGGAGACATTTCCGGCTGAGCTGAAGAGCCTGAAGCCGTAGACCCAGACTCAGATGTGGGCTGCACTGTGGAGGAGCTGCCTTTCAGCCTTGTGGTGGTGGATGCTGTGGTGGACTGAACAAGAGATGTGGCCACACCTGTAGCTGTGGAAGTTGTCTCAAGGAAAGTGCTGCTGGTGGGTGTAGTTGTGTTGAAAGGTGAGGGAGTTATTTCCAGAGTAGAACTCAGAGGAAGAGCAGAAGTGGTGGCAGAAGTTGGTCTTGTCCCAGGAGCAGAGGACATTGTTTGTTCAAAGCCAGTGCTGGTTGCAGCTCCTATCTTTGTCACTGGGATTGCTACATGGCCACCAGGGGATGTTCCAGCTGGGCTGGAATGGATTGCAGTGGTGGCTGAAGTCTTGAGGCTGGACATTTCTCCAGTGGTCGGCAGCATTGTGGAGGTCGTCTCATGTGGCGTCGTCTCCGGCTGAGCTGAAGAGACTGAAGCTGTAGACTCAGATGTGGACTGCACAAAGGAGGTGGTGCCTTCTGGACTTGTGCTGCTGGACGCAGTTGTGGACTCAATGACTGAGGTGGCCAGAGCCGCAGCTGTGGAGGTTGTCTTAAGAACAGTGCTTCTCCTGGGTATAGTTGTGGTGAAAGCTGGAGAAGTCAGCCCCAGAGTTGAGCTCAGTGGAACAGCAGAACTGCTGGCAGAAGTTGGACTTGTTCCAGGAGCAGCGGAGGATGTTTGTGCCTGTACCACAGAGGGCGTCGTTGTTTCTGCCCCTTCAGAGGTGACCTGCTCAGGAGTGGATGTCACAGTAGGGCTTGACTTGCCTGGAGTGGTGGCTGAAGTCTTGAGGCTGGAGCTTTCTGCTGTCGTTGTCTGGATTCCGGAGGGTGTCACAAATGGAGACATTTCCGGCTGAGCTGAAGAGCCTGAAGCCGTAGACCCAGACTCAGATGTGGGCTGCACTGCGGAGGAGGTGCCTTCCAGCCTTGTGGTGGTGGATGCTGTGGTGGACTGAACAAGAGATGTGGCCACACCTGTAGCTGTGGAGGTTGTCTCAAGGAAAGTGCTGCTGGTGGGTGTAGTTGTGGTGAAAGCTGGTGAAGTGATCTCAAGAGTAGAGACCACAGGAAGGACAGAAGTGGTGGCAGAAGTTGGTCTTGTCCCAGGAGCAGAGGACATTGTTTGTTCAAAGCCAGTGCTGGTTGCAGCTCCTATCTTTGTCACTGGGATGGCTACATGGCCACCAGGGGATGTTCCCGCAAGGCTGGATTGGAATGGAGTGGTGGCTGAAGTCTTGAGGCTGGAGCTTTCTCCAGTGGTCGACAGGATTTTGGAGGTTGTCACATGAGAGGACATTTCCGGCTGAGATGAAGAGACTGAAGCCATAGACTCAGATGTGGGCTGCACAAAGGAGGAGGTGCCTTCCAGCCTTGTAGTTGTGGATGCTGTGGTGGACTGAACAAGAGATGTGGCCACACCAGTAGCTGTGGCGGTTGTCTCAAGAACAGTGCTGCTGGTGGGTGTAGGTGTGCTGAATGTTGGGGAAGTGATCTCCAGTGTAGATCTCAGAGGAAGAGCAGAAGTGGTGGTAGAATTTGGTCTTGTCCCAGCAACAGATGATATTGTTTGTTCAAAGCCAGTGCTGGTTGCAGCTCCTATCTTTGTCACTGGAATTTCTACATGGCCACCAGGGGATGTTCCAGCTGGGCTGGAATGGATTGCAGTGGTGGCTGAAGTCTTGAGGCTGGACATTTCTCCAGTGGTCGGCAGCATTGTGGAGGTCGTCTCATGTGGCGTCGTCTCCGGCTGAGCTGAAGAGACTGAAGCTGTAGACTCAGATGTGGGCTGCACAAAGGAGGTGGTGGCTTCTGGACTTGTGCTGCTGGATTCAGTTGTGGACTCAATGACTGAGGTGGCCAGAGCCGCAGCTGTGGAGGTTGTCTTAAGAACAGTGCTTCTCCTGGGTATAGTTGTGGTGAAAGCTGGAGAAGTCAGCTCCAGAGTTGAGCTCAGTGGAACAGCAGAGGTGGTGACAGCAGTTGGACTTGTTCCAGGAGCAGCGGAGGATGTTTGTGCACGTACCACAGAGGTTATCGTTGTTTCTGCCCCTTCAGAGGTGACCTGCTCAGGGGTGGATGTCACAGTAGGGCTTGACTGGCCTGGAGTGGTGGCTGAAGTCTTGAGGCTGGAGCTTTCTGCTGTCGTTGTCTGGATTCCGGAGGGTGTCACAAATGGAGACATTTCCGGCTGAGCTGAAGAGCCTGAAGCCGTAGACCCAGACTCAGATGTGGGCTGCACTGTGGAGGAGGTGCCTTCCAGCCTTGTGGTGGTGGATGCTGTGGTGGACTGAACAAGAGATGTGGCCACACCTGTAGCTGTGGAAGTTGTCTCAAGGAAAGTGCTGCTGGTGGGTGTAGTTGTGTTGAAAGGTGAGGGAGTTATTTCCAGAGTAGAACTCAGAGGAAGAGCAGAAGTGGTGGCAGAAGTTGGTCTTGTCCCAGGAGCAGAGGACATTGTTTGTTCAAAGCCAGTGCTGGTTGCAGCTCCTATCTTTGTCACTGGGATGGCTACATGGCCACCAGGGGATGTTCCAGCTGGGCTGGAATGGATTGCAGTGGTGGCTGAAGTCTTGAGGCTGGACATTTCTCCAGTGGTCAGCAGCATTGTGGAGGTCGTCTCATGTGGCGTCGTCTCCGGCTGAGCTGAAGAGACTGAAGCTGTAGACTCAGATGTGGGCTGCACAAAGGAGGTGGTGCCTTCTGGACTTGTGCTGCTGGACGCAGTTGTGGGCTCAATGACTGAGGTGGCCAGAGCCGCAGCTGTGGAGGTTGTCTTAAGAACAGTGCTTCTCCTGGGTATAGTTGTGGTGAAAGCTGGAGAAGTCAGCCCCAGAGTCGAGCTCAGTGGAACAGCAGAACTGCTGGCAGATGTTGGACTTGTTCCAGGAGCAGCGGAGGATGCTTGTGCCTGTACCACAGAGGGCGTCGTTGTTTCTGCCCCTTCAGAGGTGACCTGCTCAGGAGTGGATGTCACAGTAGGGCTTGACTTGCCTGGAGTGGTGGCTGAAGTCTTGAGGCTGGAGCTTTCTGCTGTCGTTGTCTGGATTCCGGAGGTTGTCACAAGTGGAGACATTTCCGGCTGAGCTGAAGAGCCTGAAGCCGTAGACCCAGACTCAGATGTGGGCTGCACTGTGGAGGAGGTGCCTTCCAGCCTTGTGGTGGTGGATGCTGTGGTGGACTGAACAAGAGATGTGGCCACACCTGTAGCTGTGGAGGTTGTCTCAAGGAAAGTGCTGCTGGTGGGTGTAGTTGTGGTGAAAGCTGGTGAAGTGATCTCAAGAGTAGAGACCACAGGAAGGACAGAAGTGGTGGCAGAAGTTGGTCTTGTCCCAGGAGCAGAGGACATTGTTTGTTCAAAGCCAGTGCTGGTTGCAGCTCCTATCTTTGTCACTGGGATAGCTACATGGCCACCAGGGGATGTTCCCGCAAGGCTGGATTGGAATGGAGTGGTGGCTGAAGTCTTGAGGCTGGAGCTTTCTCCAGTGGTCGACAGGATTTTGGAGGTTGTCACATGAGAGGACATTTCCGGCTGAGATGAAGAGACTGAAGCCATAGACTCAGATGTGGGCTGCACTGCGGAGGAGGTGCCTTCCAGCCTTGTGGTGGTGGATGCTGTGGTGGACTGAACAAGAGATGTGCTCACACCTGTAGCTGTGGAAGTTGTCTCAAGGAAAGTGCTGCTGGTGGGTGTAGTTGTGTTGAAAGGTGAGGGAGTTATTTCCAGAGTAGAACTCAGAGGAAGAGTAGAAGTGGTGGCAGAAGTTGGTCTTGTCCCAGGAGCAGAGGACATTGTTTGTTCAAAGCCAGTGCTGGTTGCAGCTCCTATCTTTGTCACTGGGATTGCTACATGGCCACCAGGGGATGTTCCAGCTGGGCTGGAATGGATTGCAGTGGTGGCTGAAGTCTTGAGGCTGGACATTTCTCCAGTGGTCGGCAGCATTGTGGAGGTCGTCTCATGTGGCGTCGTCTCCGGCTGAGCTGAAGAGACTGAAGCTGTAGACTCAGATGTGGACTGCACAAAGGAGGTGGTGCCTTCTGGACTTGTGCTGCTGGACGCAGTTGTGGACTCAATGACTGAGGTGGCCAGAGCCGCAGCTGTGGAGGTTGTCTTAAGAACAGTGCTTCTCCTGGGTATAGTTGTGGTGAAAGCTGGAGAAGTCAGCCCCAGAGTTGAGCTCAGTGGAACAGCAGAACTGCTGGCAGAAGTTGGACTTGTTCCAGGAGCAGCGGAGGATGTTTGTGCCTGTACCACAGAGGGCGTCGTTGTTTCTGCCCCTTCAGAGGTGACCTGCTCAGGAGTGGATGTCACAGTAGGGCTTGACTTGCCTGGAGTGGTGGCTGAAGTCTTGAGGCTGGAGCTTTCTGCTGTCGTTGTCTGGATTCCGGAGGGTGTCACAAATGGAGACATTTCCGGCTGAGCTGAAGAGCCTGAAGCCGTAGACCCAGACTCAGATGTGGGCTGCACTGCGGAGGAGGTGCCTTCCAGCCTTGTGGTGGTGGATGCTGTGGTGGACTGAACAAGAGATGTGGCCACACCTGTAGCTGTGGAGGTTGTCTCAAGGAAAGTGCTGCTGGTGGGTGTAGTTGTGGTGAAAGCTGGTGAAGTGATCTCAAGAGTAGAGACCACAGGAAGGACAGAAGTGGTGGCAGAAGTTGGTCTTGTCCCAGGAGCAGAGGACATTGTTTGTTCAAAGCCAGTGCTGGTTGCAGCTCCTATCTTTGTCACTGGGATGGCTACATGGCCACCAGGGGATGTTCCCGCAAGGCTGGATTGGAATGGAGTGGTGGCTGAAGTCTTGAGGCTGGAGCTTTCTCCAGTGGTCGACAGGATTTTGGAGGTTGTCACATGAGAGGACATTTCCGGCTGAGATGAAGAGACTGAAGCCATAGACTCAGATGTGGGCTGCACAAAGGAGGAGGTGCCTTCCAGCCTTGTAGTTGTGGATGCTGTGGTGGACTGAACAAGAGATGTGGCCACACCAGTAGCTGTGGCGGTTGTCTCAAGAACAGTGCTGCTGGTGGGTGTAGGTGTGCTGAATGTTGGGGAAGTGATCTCCAGTGTAGATCTCAGAGGAAGAGCAGAAGTGGTGGTAGAATTTGGTCTTGTCCCAGCAACAGATGATATTGTTTGTTCAAAGCCAGTGCTGGTTGCAGCTCCTATCTTTGTCACTGGAATTTCTACATGGCCACCAGGGGATGTTCCAGCTGGGCTGGAATGGATTGCAGTGGTGGCTGAAGTCTTGAGGCTGGACATTTCTCCAGTGGTCGGCAGCATTGTGGAGGTCGTCTCATGTGGCGTCGTCTCCGGCTGAGCTGAAGAGACTGAAGCTGTAGACTCAGATGTGGGCTGCACAAAGGAGGTGGTGCCTTCTGGACTTGTGCTGCTGGATTCAGTTGTGGACTCAATGACTGAGGTGGTCAGAGCCGCAGCTGTGGAGGTTGTCTTAAGAACAGTGCTTCTCCTGGGTATAGTTGTGGTGAAAGCTGGAGAAGTCAGCTCCAGAGTTGAGCTCAGTGGAACAGCAGAGGTGGTGACAGCAGTTGGACTTGTTCCAGGAGCAGCGGAGGATGTTTGTGCACGTACCACAGAGGTTATCGTTGTTTCTGCCCCTTCAGAGGTGACCTGCTCAGGGGTGGATGTCACAGTAGGGCTTGACTGGCCTGGAGTGGTGGCTGAAGTCTTGAGGCTGGAGCTTTCTGCTGTCGTTGACTGGATTCCGGAGGGTGTCACAAATGGAGACATTTCCGGCTGAGCTGAAGAGCCTGAAGCCGTAGACCCAGACTCAGATGTGGGCTGCACTGTGGAGGAGCTGCCTTCCAGCCTTGTGGTGGTGGATGCTGTGGTGGACTGAACAAGAGATGTGGCCACACCTGTAGCTGTGGAAGTTGTCTCAAGGAAAGTGCTGCTGGTGGGTGTAGTTGTGTTGAAAGGTGAGGGAGTTATTTCCAGAGTAGAACTCAGAGGAAGAGCAGAAGTGGTGGCAGAAGTTGGTCTTGTCCCAGGAGCAGAGGACATTGTTTGTTCAAAGCCAGTGCTGGTTGCAGCTCCTATCTTTGTCACTGGAATTTCTACATGGCCACCAGGGGATGTTCCAGCTGGGCTGGAATGGATTGCAGTGGTGGCTGAAGTCTTGAGGCTGGACATTTCTCCAGTGGTCGGCAGCATTGTGGAGGTCGTCTCATGTGGCGTCGTCTCCGGCTGAGCTGAAGAGACTGAAGCTGTAGACTCAGATGTGGGCTGCACAAAGGAGGTGGTGCCTTCTGGACTTGTGCTGCTGGACGCAGTTGTGGACTCAATGACTGAGGTGGCCAGAGCCGCAGCTGTGGAGGTTGTCTTAAGAACAGTGCTTCTCCTGGGTATAGTTGTGGTGAAAGCTGGAGAAGTCAGCCCCAGAGTCGAGCTCAGTGGAACAGCAGAACTGCTGGCAGATGTTGGACTTGTTCCAGGAGCAGCGGAGGATGCTTGTGCCTGTACCACAGAGGGCGTCGTTGTTTCTGCCCCTTCAGAGGTGACCTGCTCAGGAGTGGATGTCACAGTAGGGCTTGACTTGCCTGGAGTGGTGGCTGAAGTCTTGAGGCTGGAGCTTTCTGCTGTCGTTGTCTGGATTCCGGAGGTTGTCACAAGTGGAGACATTTCCGGCTGAGCTGAAGAGCCTGAAGCCGTAGACCCAGACTCAGATGTGGGCTGCACTGTGGAGGAGGTGCCTTCCAGCCTTGTGGTGGTGGATGCTGTGGTGGACTGAACAAGAGATGTGGCCACACCTGTAGCTGTGGAGGTTGTCTCAAGGAAAGTGCTGCTGGTGGGTGTAGTTGTGGTGAAAGCTGGTGAAGTGATCTCAAGAGTAGAGACCACAGGAAGGACAGAAGTGGTGGCAGAAGTTGGTCTTGTCCCAGGAGCAGAGGACATTGTTTGTTCAAAGCCAGTGCTGGTTGCAGCTCCTATCTTTGTCACTGGGATAGCTACATGGCCACCAGGGGATGTTCCCGCAAGGCTGGATTGGAATGGAGTGGTGGCTGAAGTCTTGAGGCTGGAGCTTTCTCCAGTGGTCGACAGGATTTTGGAGGTTGTCACATGAGAGGACATTTCCGGCTGAGATGAAGAGACTGAAGCCATAGACTCAGATGTGGGCTGCACTGCGGAGGAGGTGCCTTCCAGCCTTGTGGTGGTGGATGCTGTGGTGGACTGAACAAGAGATGTGGCCACACCAGTAGCTGTGGCGGTTGTCTCAAGAACAGTGCTGCTGGTGGGTGTAGGTGTGCTGAATGTTGGGGAAGTGATCTCCAGTGTAGATCTCAGAGGAAGAGCAGAAGTGGTGGTAGAATTTGGTCTTGTCCCAGCAACAGATGATATTGTTTGTTCAAAGCCAGTGCTGGTTGCAGCTCCTATCTTTGTCACTGGAATTTCTACATGGCCACCAGGTGATGTTCCAGCTGGGCTGGAATGGATTGCAGTGGTGGCTGAAGTCTTGAGGCTGGACATTTCTCCAGTGGTCGGCAGCATTGTGGAGGTCGTCTCATGTGGCGTCGTCTCCGGCTGAGCTGAAGAGACTGAAGCTGTAGACTCAGATGTGGGCTGCACAAAGGAGGTGGTGCCTTCTGGACTTGTGCTGCTGGATTCAGTTGTGGACTCAATGACTGAGGTGGCCAGAGCCGCAGCTGTGGAGGTTGTCTTAAGAACAGTGCTTCTCCTGGGTAGAGTTGTGGTGAAAGCTGGAGAAGTCAGCTCCAGAGTTGAGCTCAGTGGAACAGCAGAGGTGGTGACAGCAGTTGGACTTGTTCCAGGAGCAGCGGAGGATGTTTGTGCACGTACCACAGAGGTTATCGTTGTTTCTGCCCCTTCAGAGGTGACCTGCTCAGGGGTGGATGTCACAGTAGGGCTTGACTGGCCTGGAGTGGTGGCTGAAGTCTTGAGGCTGGAGCTTTCTGCTGTCGTTGTCTGGATTCCGGAGGGTGTCACAAATGGAGACATTTCCGGCTGAGCTGAAGAGCCTGAAGCCGTAGACCCAGACTCAGATGTGGGCTGCACTGTGGAGGAGGTGCCTTCCAGCCTTGTGGTGGTGGATGCTGTGGTGGACTGAACAAGAGATGTGGCCACACCTGTAGCTGTGGAAGTTGTCTCAAGGAAAGTGCTGCTGGTGGGTGTAGTTGTGTTGAAAGGTGAGGGAGTTATTTCCAGAGTAGAACTCAGAGGAAGAGCAGAAGTGGTGGCAGAAGTTGGTCTTGTCCCAGGAGCAGAGGACATTGTTTGTTCAAAGCCAGTGCTGGTTGCAGCTCCTATCTTTGTCACTGGGATTGCTACATGGCCACCAGGGGATGTTCCAGCTGGGCTGGAATGGATTGCAGTTGTGGCTGAAGTCTTGAGGCTGGACATTTCTCCAGTGGTCAGCAGCATTGTGGAGGTCGTCTCATGTGGCGTCATCTCCGGCTGAGCTGAAGAGACTGAAGCTGTAGACTCAGATGTGGGCTGCACAAAGGAGGTGGTGCCTTCTGGACTTGTGCTGCTGGATTCAGTTGTGGACTCAATGACTGAGGTGGTCAGAGCCGCAGCTGTGGAGGTTGTCTTAAGAACAGTGCTTCTCCTGGGTATAGTTGTGGTGAAAGCTGGAGAAGTCAGCTCCAGAGTTGAGCTCAGTGGAACAGCAGAGGTGGTGACAGCAGTTGGACTTGTTCCAGGAGCAGCGGAGGATGTTTGTGCACGTACCACAGAGGTTATCGTTGTTTCTGCCCCTTCAGAGGTGACCTGCTCAGGGGTGGATGTCACAGTAGGGCTTGACTGGCCTGGAGTGGTGGCTGAAGTCTTGAGGCTGGAGCTTTCTGCTGTCGTTGACTGGATTCCGGAGGGTGTCACAAATGGAGACATTTCCGGCTGAGCTGAAGAGCCTGAAGCCGTAGACCCAGACTCAGATGTGGGCTGCACTGTGGAGGAGGTGCCTTCCAGCCTTGTGGTGGTGGATGCTGTGGTGGACTGAACAAGAGATGTGGCCACACCTGTAGCTGTGGAAGTTGTCTCAAGGAAAGTGCTGCTGGTGGGTGTAGTTGTGTTGAAAGGTGAGGGAGTTATTTCCAGAGTAGAACTCAGAGGAAGAGCAGAAGTGGTGGCAGAAGTTGGTCTTGTCCCAGGAGCAGAGGACATTGTTTGTTCAAAGCCAGTGCTGGTTGCAGCTCCTATCTTTGTCACTGGGATTGCTACATGGCCACCAGGGGATGTTCCAGCTGGGCTGGAATGGATTGCAGTTGTGGCTGAAGTCTTGAGGCTGGACATTTCTCCAGTGGTCAGCAGCATTGTGGAGGTCGTCTCATGTGGCGTCATCTCCGGCTGAGCTGAAGAGACTGAAGCTGTAGACTCAGATGTGGGCTGCACAAAGGAGGTGGTGCCTTCTGGACTTGTGCTGCTGGATTCAGTTGTGGACTCAATGACTGAGGTGGTCAGAGCCGCAGCTGTGGAGGTTGTCTTAAGAACAGTGCTTCTCCTGGGTATAGTTGTGGTGAAAGCTGGAGAAGTCAGCTCCAGAGTTGAGCTCAGTGGAACAGCAGAGGTGGTGACAGCAGTTGGACTTGTTCCAGGAGCAGCGGAGGATGTTTGTGCACGTACCACAGAGGTTATCGTTGTTTCTGCCCCTTCAGAGGTGACCTGCTCAGGGGTGGATGTCACAGTAGGGCTTGACTGGCCTGGAGTGGTGGCTGAAGTCTTGAGGCTGGAGCTTTCTGCTGTCGTTGTCTGGATTCCGGAGGGTGTCACAAATGGAGACATTTCCGGCTGAGCTGAAGAGCCTGAAGCCGTAGACCCAGACTCAGATGTGGGCTGCACTGTGGAGGAGCTGCCTTCCAGCCTTGTGGTGGTGGATGCTGTGGTGGACTGAACAAGAGATGTGGCCACACCTGTAGCTGTGGAAGTTGTCTCAAGGAAAGTGCTGCTGGTGGGTGTAGTTGTGTTGAAAGGTGAGGGAGTTATTTCCAGAGTAGAACTCAGAGGAAGAGCAGAAGTGGTGGCAGAAGTTGGTCTTGTCCCAGGAGCAGAGGACATTGTTTGTTCAAAGCCAGTGCTGGTTGCAGCTCCTATCTTTGTCACTGGAATTTCTACATGGCCACCAGGGGATGTTCCAGCTGGGCTGGAATGGATTGCAGTGGTGGCTGAAGTCTTGAGGCTGGACATTTCTCCAGTGGTCGGCAGCATTGTGGAGGTCGTCTCATGTGGCGTCGTCTCCGGCTGAGCTGAAGAGACTGAAGCTGTAGACTCAGATGTGGACTGCACAAAGGAGGTGGTGCCTTCTGGACTTGTGCTGCTGGACGCAGTTGTGGACTCAATGACTGAGGTGGCCAGAGCCGCAGCTGTGGAGGTTGTCTTAAGAACAGTGCTTCTCCTGGGTATAGTTGTGGTGAAAGCTGGAGAAGTCAGCCCCAGAGTTGAGCTCAGTGGAGCAGCAGAACTGCTGGCAGAAGTTGGACTTGTTCCAGGAGCAGCGGAGGATGCTTGTGCCTGTACCACAGAGGGCGTCGTTGTTTCTGCCCCTTCAGAGGTGACCTGCTCAGGAGTGGATGTCACAGTAGGGCTTGACTTGCCTGGAGTGGTGGCTGAAGTCTTGAGGCTGGAGCTTTCTGCTGTCGTTGTCTGGATTCCGGAGGTTGTCACAAGTGGAGACATTTCTGGCTGAGCTGAAGAGCCTGAAGCCGTAGACCCAGACTCAGATGTGGGCTGCACTGCGGAGGAGGTGCCTTCCAGCCTTGTGGTGGTGGATGCTGTGGTGGACTGAACAAGAGATGTGGCCACACCTGTAGCTGTGGAGGTTGTCTCAAGGAAAGTGCTGCTGGTGGGTGTAGTTGTGGTGAAAGCTGGTGAAGTGATCTCAAGAGTAGAGACCACAGGAAGGACAGAAGTGGTGGCAGAAGTTGGTCTTGTCCCAGGAGCAGAGGACATTGTTTGTTCAAAGCCAGTGCTGGTTGCAGCTCCTATCTTTGTCACTGGGATGGCTACATGGCCACCAGGGGATGTTCCCGCAAGGCTGGATTGGAATGGAGTGGTGGCTGAAGTCTTGAGGCTGGAGCTTTCTCCAGTGGTCGACAGGATTTTGGAGGTTGTCACATGAGAGGACATTTCCGGCTGAGATGAAGAGACTGAAGCCATAGACTCAGATGTGGGCTGCACTGCGGAGGAGGTGCCTTGCAGCCTTGTGGTGGTGGATGCTGTGGTGGACTGAACAAGAGATGTGGCCACACCAGTAGCTGTGGCGGTTGTCTCAAGAACAGTGCTGCTGGTGGGTGTAGGTGTGCTGAATGTTGGGGAAGTGATCTCCAGTGTAGATCTCAGAGGAAGAGCAGAAGTGGTGGTAGAATTTGGTCTTGTCCCAGCAACAGATGATATTGTTTGTTCAAAGCCAGTGCTGGTTGCAGCTCCTATCTTTGTCACTGGAATTTCTACATGGCCACCAGGTGATGTTCCAGCTGGGCTGGAATGGATTGCAGTGGTGGCTGAAGTCTTGAGGCTGGACATTTCTCCAGTGGTCGGCAGCATTGTGGAGGTCGTCTCATGTGGCGTCGTCTCCGGCTGAGCTGAAGAGACTGAAGCTGTAGACTCAGATGTGGGCTGCACAAAGGAGGTGGTGCCTTCTGGACTTGTGCTGCTGGATTCAGTTGTGGACTCAATGACTGAGGTGGCCAGAGCCGCAGCTGTGGAGGTTGTCTTAAGAACAGTGCTTCTCCTGGGTATAGTTGTGGTGAAAGCTGGAGAAGTCAGCTCCAGAGTTGAGCTCAGTGGAACAGCAGAGGTGGTGACAGCAGTTGGACTTGTTCCAGGAGCAGCGGAGGATGTTTGTGCACGTACCACAGAGGTTATCGTTGTTTCTGCCCCTTCAGAGGTGACCTGCTCAGGGGTGGATGTCACAGTAGGGCTTGACTGGCCTGGAGTGGTGGCTGAAGTCTTGAGGCTGGAGCTTTCTGCTGTCGTTGTCTGGATTCCGGAGGGTGTCACAAATGGAGACATTTCCGGCTGAGCTGAAGAGCCTGAAGCCGTAGACCCAGACTCAGATGTGGGCTGCACTGTGGAGGAGGTGCCTTCCAGCCTTGTGGTGGTGGATGCTGTGGTGGACTGAACAAGAGATGTGGCCACACCTGTAGCTGTGGAAGTTGTCTCAAGGAAAGTGCTGCTGGTGGGTGTAGTTGTGTTGAAAGGTGAGGGAGTTATTTCCAGAGTAGAACTCAGAGGAAGAGCAGAAGTGGTGGCAGAAGTTGGTCTTGTCCCAGGAGCAGAGGACATTGTTTGTTCAAAGCCAGTGCTGGTTGCAGCTCCTATCTTTGTCACTGGGATGGCTACATGGCCACCAGGGGATGTTCCAGCTGGGCTGGAATGGATTGCAGTGGTGGCTGAAGTCTTGAGGCTGGACATTTCTCCAGTGGTCAGCAGCATTGTGGAGGTCGTCTCATGTGGCGTCGTCTCCGGCTGAGCTGAAGAGACTGAAGCTGTAGACTCAGATGTGGGCTGCACAAAGGAGGTGGTGCCTTCTGGACTTGTGCTGCTGGATTCAGTTGTGGACTCAATGACTGAGGTGGCCAGAGCCGCAGCTGTGGAGGTTGTCTTAAGAACAGTGCTTCTCCTGGGTAGAGTTGTGGTGAAAGCTGGAGAAGTCAGCTCCAGAGTTGAGCTCAGTGGAACAGCAGAGGTGGTGACAGCAGTTGGACTTGTTCCAGGAGCAGCGGAGGATGTTTGTGCACGTACCACAGAGGTTATCGTTGTTTCTGCCCCTTCAGAGGTGACCTGCTCAGGGGTGGATGTCACAGTAGGGCTTGACTGGCCTGGAGTGGTGGCTGAAGTCTTGAGGCTGGAGCTTTCTGCTGTCGTTGACTGGATTCCGGAGGGTGTCACAAATGGAGACATTTCCGGCTGAGCTGAAGAGCCTGAAGCCGTAGACCCAGACTCAGATGTGGGCTGCACTGTGGAGGAGGTGCCTTCCAGCCTTGTGGTGGTGGATGCTGTGGTGGACTGAACAAGAGATGTGGCCACACCTGTAGCTGTGGAAGTTGTCTCAAGGAAAGTGCTGCTGGTGGGTGTAGTTGTGTTGAAAGGTGAGGGAGTTATTTCCAGAGTAGAACTCAGAGGAAGAGCAGAAGTGGTGGCAGAAGTTGGTCTTGTCCCAGGAGCAGAGGACATTGTTTGTTCAAAGCCAGTGCTGGTTGCAGCTCCTATCTTTGTCACTGGGATTGCTACATGGCCACCAGGGGATGTTCCAGCTGGGCTGGAATGGATTGCAGTTGTGGCTGAAGTCTTGAGGCTGGACATTTCTCCAGTGGTCAGCAGCATTGTGGAGGTCGTCTCATGTGGCGTCATCTCCGGCTGAGCTGAAGAGACTGAAGCTGTAGACTCAGATGTGGGCTGCACAAAGGAGGTGGTGCCTTCTGGACTTGTGCTGCTGGATTCAGTTGTGGACTCAATGACTGAGGTGGTCAGAGCCGCAGCTGTGGAGGTTGTCTTAAGAACAGTGCTTCTCCTGGGTATAGTTGTGGTGAAAGCTGGAGAAGTCAGCTCCAGAGTTGAGCTCAGTGGAACAGCAGAGGTGGTGACAGCAGTTGGACTTGTTCCAGGAGCAGCGGAGGATGTTTGTGCACGTACCACAGAGGTTATCGTTGTTTCTGCCCCTTCAGAGGTGACCTGCTCAGGGGTGGATGTCACAGTAGGGCTTGACTGGCCTGGAGTGGTGGCTGAAGTCTTGAGGCTGGAGCTTTCTGCTGTCGTTGTCTGGATTCCGGAGGGTGTCACAAATGGAGACATTTCCGGCTGAGCTGAAGAGCCTGAAGCCGTAGACCCAGACTCAGATGTGGGCTGCACTGTGGAGGAGCTGCCTTCCAGCCTTGTGGTGGTGGATGCTGTGGTGGACTGAACAAGAGATGTGGCCACACCTGTAGCTGTGGAAGTTGTCTCAAGGAAAGTGCTGCTGGTGGGTGTAGTTGTGTTGAAAGGTGAGGGAGTTATTTCCAGAGTAGAACTCAGAGGAAGAGCAGAAGTGGTGGCAGAAGTTGGTCTTGTCCCAGGAGCAGAGGACATTGTTTGTTCAAAGCCAGTGCTGGTTGCAGCTCCTATCTTTGTCACTGGAATTTCTACATGGCCACCAGGGGATGTTCCAGCTGGGCTGGAATGGATTGCAGTGGTGGCTGAAGTCTTGAGGCTGGACATTTCTCCAGTGGTCGGCAGCATTGTGGAGGTCGTCTCATGTGGCGTCGTCTCCGGCTGAGCTGAAGAGACTGAAGCTGTAGACTCAGATGTGGACTGCACAAAGGAGGTGGTGCCTTCTGGACTTGTGCTGCTGGACGCAGTTGTGGACTCAATGACTGAGGTGGCCAGAGCCGCAGCTGTGGAGGTTGTCTTAAGAACAGTGCTTCTCCTGGGTATAGTTGTGGTGAAAGCTGGAGAAGTCAGCCCCAGAGTTGAGCTCAGTGGAGCAGCAGAACTGCTGGCAGAAGTTGGACTTGTTCCAGGAGCAGCGGAGGATGCTTGTGCCTGTACCACAGAGGGCGTCGTTGTTTCTGCCCCTTCAGAGGTGACCTGCTCAGGAGTGGATGTCACAGTAGGGCTTGACTTGCCTGGAGTGGTGGCTGAAGTCTTGAGGCTGGAGCTTTCTGCTGTCGTTGTCTGGATTCCGGAGGTTGTCACAAGTGGAGACATTTCTGGCTGAGCTGAAGAGCCTGAAGCCGTAGACCCAGACTCAGATGTGGGCTGCACTGCGGAGGAGGTGCCTTCCAGCCTTGTGGTGGTGGATGCTGTGGTGGACTGAACAAGAGATGTGGCCACACCTGTAGCTGTGGAGGTTGTCTCAAGGAAAGTGCTGCTGGTGGGTGTAGTTGTGGTGAAAGCTGGTGAAGTGATCTCAAGAGTAGAGACCACAGGAAGGACAGAAGTGGTGGCAGAAGTTGGTCTTGTCCCAGGAGCAGAGGACATTGTTTGTTCAAAGCCAGTGCTGGTTGCAGCTCCTATCTTTGTCACTGGGATGGCTACATGGCCACCAGGGGATGTTCCCGCAAGGCTGGATTGGAATGGAGTGGTGGCTGAAGTCTTGAGGCTGGAGCTTTCTCCAGTGGTCGACAGGATTTTGGAGGTTGTCACATGAGAGGACATTTCCGGCTGAGATGAAGAGACTGAAGCCATAGACTCAGATGTGGGCTGCACTGCGGAGGAGGTGCCTTGCAGCCTTGTGGTGGTGGATGCTGTGGTGGACTGAACAAGAGATGTGGCCACACCAGTAGCTGTGGCGGTTGTCTCAAGAACAGTGCTGCTGGTGGGTGTAGGTGTGCTGAATGTTGGGGAAGTGATCTCCAGTGTAGATCTCAGAGGAAGAGCAGAAGTGGTGGTAGAATTTGGTCTTGTCCCAGCAACAGA
This sequence comes from Setophaga petechia, assembly GCA_024362935.1. NCBI lineage: Eukaryota > Metazoa > Chordata > Aves > Passeriformes > Parulidae > Setophaga > Setophaga petechia. The sequence continues at coordinate 24,205 of JANCRA010000427.1, forward strand.
TGATATTGTTTGTTCAAAGCCAGTGCTGGTTGCAGCTCCTATCTTTGTCACTGGAATTTCTACATGGCCACCAGGTGATGTTCCAGCTGGGCTGGAATGGATTGCAGTGGTGGCTGAAGTCTTGAGGCTGGACATTTCTCCAGTGGTCGGCAGCATTGTGGAGGTCGTCTCATGTGGCGTCGTCTCCGGCTGAGCTGAAGAGACTGAAGCTGTAGACTCAGATGTGGGCTGCACAAAGGAGGTGGTGCCTTCTGGACTTGTGCTGCTGGATTCAGTTGTGGACTCAATGACTGAGGTGGCCAGAGCCGCAGCTGTGGAGGTTGTCTTAAGAACAGTGCTTCTCCTGGGTATAGTTGTGGTGAAAGCTGGAGAAGTCAGCTCCAGAGTTGAGCTCAGTGGAACAGCAGAGGTGGTGACAGCAGTTGGACTTGTTCCAGGAGCAGCGGAGGATGTTTGTGCACGTACCACAGAGGTTATCGTTGTTTCTGCCCCTTCAGAGGTGACCTGCTCAGGGGTGGATGTCACAGTAGGGCTTGACTGGCCTGGAGTGGTGGCTGAAGTCTTGAGGCTGGAGCTTTCTGCTGTCGTTGTCTGGATTCCGGAGGGTGTCACAAATGGAGACATTTCCGGCTGAGCTGAAGAGCCTGAAGCCGTAGACCCAGACTCAGATGTGGGCTGCACTGTGGAGGAGGTGCCTTCCAGCCTTGTGGTGGTGGATGCTGTGGTGGACTGAACAAGAGATGTGGCCACACCTGTAGCTGTGGAAGTTGTCTCAAGGAAAGTGCTGCTGGTGGGTGTAGTTGTGTTGAAAGGTGAGGGAGTTATTTCCAGAGTAGAACTCAGAGGAAGAGCAGAAGTGGTGGCAGAAGTTGGTCTTGTCCCAGGAGCAGAGGACATTGTTTGTTCAAAGCCAGTGCTGGTTGCAGCTCCTATCTTTGTCACTGGGATGGCTACATGGCCACCAGGGGATGTTCCAGCTGGGCTGGAATGGATTGCAGTGGTGGCTGAAGTCTTGAGGCTGGACATTTCTCCAGTGGTCAGCAGCATTGTGGAGGTCGTCTCATGTGGCGTCGTCTCCGGCTGAGCTGAAGAGACTGAAGCTGTAGACTCAGATGTGGGCTGCACAAAGGAGGTGGTGCCTTCTGGACTTGTGCTGCTGGATTCAGTTGTGGACTCAATGACTGAGGTGGCCAGAGCCGCAGCTGTGGAGGTTGTCTTAAGAACAGTGCTTCTCCTGGGTAGAGTTGTGGTGAAAGCTGGAGAAGTCAGCTCCAGAGTTGAGCTCAGTGGAACAGCAGAGGTGGTGACAGCAGTTGGACTTGTTCCAGGAGCAGCGGAGGATGTTTGTGCACGTACCACAGAGGTTATCGTTGTTTCTGCCCCTTCAGAGCTGACCTGCTCAGGGGTGGATGTCACAGTAGGGCTTGACTGGCCTGGAGTGGTGGCTGAAGTCTTGAGGCTGGAGCTTTCTGCTGTCGTTGAGATGATTGTGGAGGTTGTCACTAGTGGTGAGGTTTCTGGCTGAGATGAAGAGCCTGAAGGCGTAGACCCAGGCTCAGATGTGGACTGCGCAGCTGAGGTGGTGCCTTCCAGCCCTGTGGTCCTGGACGCGGTGGTTGACCCAACGGTGGATGTGCCCAGATCAGCAGCTGAGGAGGTTGTCTCAACTACCGTTCTGGTGGTGGGTGGAGCTGTGCTGAGAGATGGGCTACTTGTCTCAAGAGTAGTGCTCAGAGGAAGAGCAGAAGTGGTCATAGAAGTTGGACTTGTCCCGGGAGCAGAGGTCGATGTTTGGGTGAGGACCATGCTGCTCACTGCTGTTGTCTCTGTTGCTGCACTGGTGACCTGCTGACTCAGGGCACTCTCAGTGGTGCTGGATTGCATGGCTGTGGTGGCTGAAGTCTTTCCAGTGGAGGTTTGTTCAGCTGTCGAGAGGACTGTGGAGGTTGTCTGAAATGGAGATGTGACAGCTCTAGTGGAAGAGGCTGCAGCCGTAGACTCGGGAGGCGATGTGGCCTGTGCACCCGAGGTGGAGAATTCTGTTGTCAAGGAGGTGAGCACAGTGCTGGGCTCAGAGCTTAAAGCGGACGGAGAAGCAGCGGTTGAGGTTGTCTGCAACGACCTGGTGGTGCCGGTAGTTGTGGTGAAAGGTGGTGAAGTGCTCGCCAGAGCAGAGCTGCTTGGAAGTGAAGAGGCGGTGGCTGAAGTTGGGCTTGTGCCAGGAGCAGCGGAGGATGTTTCTTCACGATCCACTGAAGTTGCCGTCCTTCCTGTCCCTTCCGTAGTGACCTGATCACTGGTGGATGTCTCAGTTAGGCTGGACTGGACTGGAGTGGTGGCTGAAGCCATGAGGCTGGAGATTTCTGCTGTGGTTGACCGGCCTGCAAAGGTTGTCACAGGTTGAGATGTCTCCAGCCGAGTTGAAGAGCCTGAAGCTGTAGACTCAGGCTGGGATGTGGACTGCGCAGCTGAGGCGGTGCCTTCCGAGCTTGTGGTTCTGGACGCAGTGCTTGACCCAAGAGTGGATGTGCCCAGATCAGCAGCTGAGGAGGCAGTCTCAGCTGCAGTGCTGGTGATGGGTAAAGCTGTGCTGAGAGATGGGCTACTTGTCTCAAGAGTAGTGCTCAGAGGAAGAGCAGAAGTGGTCACAGAAGTTGGACTTGTCCCGGGAGCAGAGGTCGATGTTTGGGTGAGGACCGTGCTGCTCACTGCTGTTGTCTCTGTTGCTGCACTGGTGACCTGCTGACTCAGGGCACTCTCAGTGGTGCTGGATTGCATGGCTGTGGTGGCTGAAGTCTTTCCAGTGGTGGTTTGTTCAGCTGTCGAGAGGACTGTGGAGGTTGTCTCCGATGGAGATGTGACAGCTCTAGTGGAAGAGGCTGCAGCCGTAGACTCGGAAGGCGATGTGGCCTGTGCACTCGAGGTGGAGAATTCTGTTGTCAAGGAGGTGAGCACAGTGCTGGGCTCAGAGCTTAAAGCTGAAGAAGAAGCAGCGGTTGAGGTTGTCTCCAATGGCGTGGTGGTGCCAGTTGTTGTGGTGAGAGCCGGTGAAGTGGTCTCCAGAGCAGAGCTGCTTGGAAGTGAAGAGGTGGTGACAGAAGTTGGGCTTGTGCCAGGAGCAGCGGAGGATGTTTGTGCCCGTACCACAGAGGGCGTCGTTGTTTCTGCCCCTTCAGAGGTGACCTGCTCAGGAGTGGATGTCACAGTAGGGCTTGACTGGCCTTGAGTGGTGGCTGAAGTCTTGAGGCTGGAGCTTTCTGCTGTCGTTGAGATGATTGTGGAGGTTTTCACTAGTGGTGAGGTTTCTGGCTGAGATGAAGAGCCTGAAGGCGTAGACCCAGGCTCAGATGTGGACTGCGCAGCTGAGGTGGTGCCTTCCAGCCCTGTGGTCCTGGACGCGGTGGTTGACCCAACGGTGGATGTGCCCAGATCGGCAGCTGAGGAGGTTGTCTCAACTACCGTTCTGGTGGAGGGTGGAGCTGTGCTGAGAGATGGGCTACTTGTCTCAAGAGTAGTGCTCAGAGGAAGAGCAGAAGTGGTCACAGAAGTTGGACTTGTCCCGGGAGCAGAGGTCGATGTTTGGGTGAGGACCGTGCTGCTCACTGCTGTTGTCTCTGTTGCTGCACTGGTGACCTGCTGACTCAGGGCACTCTCAGTGGTGCTGGATTGCATGGCTGTGGTGGCTGAAGTCTTTCCAGTGGAGGTTTGTTCAGCTGTCGAGAGGACTGTGGAGGTTGTCTGAAATGGAGATGTGACAGCTCTAGTGGAAGAGGCTGCAGCCGTAGACTCGGGAGGCGATGCGGCCTGTGCACCCGAGGTGGAGAATTCTGTTGTCAAGGAGGTGAGCACAGTGCTGGGCTCAGAGCTTAAAGCGGACGGAGAAGCAGCGGTTGAGGTTGTCTGCAACGACCTGGTGGTGCCGGTAGTTGTGGTGAAAGGTGGTGAAGTGCTCGCCAGAGCAGAGCTGCTTGGAAGTGAAGAGGCGGTGGCTGAAGTTGGGCTTGTGCCAGGAGCAGTGGAGGATGTTTCTTCACGATCCACTGAAGTTGCCGTCCTTCCTGTCCCTTCCGTAGTGACCTGATCACTGGTGGATGTCTCAGTTAGGCTGGACTGGACTGGAGTGGTGGCTGAAGCCATGAGGCTGGAGATTTCTGCTGTGGTTGACCGGCCTGCAAAGGTTGTCACAGGTTGAGATGTCTCCAGCCGAGTTGAAGAGCCTGAAGCTGTAGACTCAGGCTGGGATGTGGACTGCGCAGCTGAGGCGGTGCCTTCCGAGCTTGTGGTTCTGGACGCAGTGCTTGACCCAAGAGTGGATGTGCCCAGATCAGCAGCTGAGGAGGCAGTCTCAGCTGCAGTGCTGGTGATGGGTAAAGCTGTGCTGAGAGATGGGCTACTTGTCTCAAGAGTAGTGCTCAGAGGAAGAGCAGAAGTGGTCACAGAAGTTGGACTTGTCCCGGGAGCAGAGGTCGATGTTTGGGTGAGGACCGTGCTGCTCACTGCTGTTGTCTCTGTTGCTGCACTGGTGACCTGCTGACTCAGGGCACTCTCAGTGGTGCTGGATTGCATGGCTGTGGTGGCTGAAGTCTTTCCAGTGGTGGTTTGTTCAGCTGTCGAGAGGACTGTGGAGGTTGTCTCCGATGGAGATGTGACAGCTCTAGTGGAAGAGGCTGCAGCCGTAGACTCGGAAGGCGATGTGGCCTGTGCACTCGAGGTGGAGAATTCTGTTGTCAAGGAGGTGAGCACAGTGCTGGGCTCAGAGCTTAAAGCTGAAGGAGAAGCAGCGGTTGAGGTTGTCTCCAATGGCGTGGTGGTGCCAGTTGTTGTGGTGAGAGCCGGTGAAGTGGTCTCCAGAGCAGAGCTGCTTGGAAGTGAAGAGGTGGTGACAGAAGTTGGGCTTGTGCCAGGAGCAGCGGAGGATGTTTGTGCCCGTACCACAGAGGGCGTCGTTGTTTCTGCCCCTTCAGAGGTGACCTGCTCAGGAGTGGATGTCACAGTAGGGCTTGACTGGCCTTGAGTGGTGGCTGAAGTCTTGAGGCTGGAGCTTTCTGCTGTCGTTGAGATGATTGTGGAGGTTTTCACTAGTGGTGAGGTTTCTGGCTGAGATGAAGAGCCTGAAGGCGTAGACCCAGGCTCAGATGTGGACTGCGCAGCTGAGGTGGTGCCTTCCAGCCCTGTGGTCCTGGACGCGGTGGTTGACCCAACGGTGGATGTGCCCAGATCGGCAGCTGAGGAGGTTGTCTCAACTACCGTTCTGGTGGAGGGTGGAGCTGTGCTGAGAGATGGGCTACTTGTCTCAAGAGTAGTGCTCAGAGGAAGAGCAGAAGTGGTCACAGAAGTTGGACTTGTCCCGGGAGCAGAGGTCGATGTTTGGGTGAGGACCGTGCTGCTCACTGCTGTTGTCTCTGTTGCTGCACTGGTGACCTGCTGACTCAGGGCACTCTCAGTGGTGCTGGATTGCATGGCTGTGGTGGCTGAAGTCTTTCCAGTGGAGGTTTGTTCAGCTGTCGAGAGGACTGTGGAGGTTGTCTGAAATGGAGATGTGACAGCTCTAGTGGAAGAGGCTGCAGCCGTAGACTCGGCAGGCGATGTGGCCTGTGCACTCGAGGTGGAGAATTCTGTTGTCAAGGAGGTGAGCACAGTGCTGGGCTCAGAGCTTAAAGCTGACAGAGAAGCAGCGGTTGAGGTTGTCTGCAACGACCTGGTGGTGCCGGTAGTTGTGGTGAAAGGTGGTGAAGTGCTCGCCAGAGCAGAGCTGCTTGGAAGTGAAGAGGCGGTGGCTGAAGTTGGGCTTGTGCCAGGAGCAGCGGAGGATGTTTCTTCACGATCCACTGAAGTTGCCGTCCTTCCTGTCCCTTCCGTAGTGACCTGATCACTGGTGGATGTCTCAGTTAGGCTGGACTGGACTGGAGTGGTGGCTGAAGCCATGAGGCTGGAGATTTCTGCTGTGGTTGACCGGCCTGCAAAGGTTGTCACAGGTTGAGATGTCTCCAGCCGAGTTGAAGAGCCTGAAGCTGTAGACTCAGGCTGGGATGTGGACTGCGCAGCTGAGGCGGTGCCTTCCGAGCTTGTGGTTCTGGACGCAGTGCTTGACCCAAGAGTGGATGTGCCCAGATCAGCAGCTGAGGAGGCAGTCTCAGCTGCAGTGCTGGTGATGGGTAAAGCTGTGCTGAGAGATGGGCTACTTGTCTCAAGAGTAGTGCTCAGAGGAAGAGCAGAAGTGGTCACAGAAGTTGGACTTGTCCCGGGAGCAGAGGTCGATGTTTGGGTGAGGACCGTGCTGCTCACTGCTGTTGTCTCTGTTGCTGCACTGGTGACCTGCTGACTCAGGGCACTCTCAGTGGTGCTGGATTGCATGGCTGTGGTGGCTGAAGTCTTTCCAGTGGTGGTTTGTTCAGCTGTCGAGAAGACTGTGGAGGTTGTCTCCGATGGAGATGTGACAGCTCTAGTGGAAGAGGCTGCAGCCGTAGACTCGGGAGGCGATGTGGCCTGTGCACTCGAGGTGGAGAATTCTGTTGTCAAGGAGGTGAGCACAGTGCTGGGCTCAGAGCTTAAAGCTGACGGAGAAGCAGCGGTTGAGGTTGTCTCCAATGGCGTGGTGGTGCCAGTTGTTGTGGTGAGAGCCGGTGAAGTGGTCTCCAGAGCAGAGCTGCTTGGAAGTGAAGAGGTGGTGGCAGAAGTTGGGCTTGTGCCAGGAGCAGCGGAGGATGTTTGTGCCCGTACCACAGAGGGCGTCGTTGTTTCTGCCCCTTCAGAGGTGACCTGCTCAGGAGTGGATGTCACAGTAGGGCTTGACTGGCCTTGAGTGGTGGCTGAAGTCTTGAGGCTGGAGCTTTCTGCTGTCGTTGAGATGATTGTGGAGGTTTTCACTAGTGGTGAGGTTTCTGGCTGAGATGAAGAGCCTGAAGGCGTAGACCCAGGCTCAGATGTGGACTGCGCAGCTGAGGTGGTGCCTTCCAGCCCTGTGGTCCTGGACGCGGTGGTTGACCCAACGGTGGATGTGCCCAGATCGGCAGCTGAGGAGGTTGTCTCAACTACCGTTCTGGTGGTGGGTGGAGCTGTGCTGAGAGATGGGCTACTTGTCTCAAGAGTAGTGCTCAGAGGAAGAGCAGAAGTGGTCACAGAAGTTGGACTTGTCCCGGGAGCAGAGGTCGATGTTTGGGTGAGGACCGTGCTGCTCACTGCTGTTGTCTCTGTTGCTGCACTGGTGACCTGCTGACTCAGGGCACTCTCAGTGGTGCTGGATTGCATGGCTGTGGTGGCTGAAGTCTTTCCAGTGGAGGTTTGTTCAGCTGTCGAGAGGACTGTGGAGGTTGTCTGAAATGGAGATGTGACAGCTCTAGTGGAAGAGGCTGCAGCCGTAGACTCGGGAGGCGATGTGGCCTGTGCACCCGAGGTGGAGAATTCTGTTGTCAAGGAGGTGAGCACAGTGCTGGGCTCAGAGCTTAAAGCTGACGGAGAAGCAGCGGTTGAGGTTGTCTGCAACGACCTGGTGGTGCCGGTAGTTGTGGTGAAAGGTGGTGAAGTGCTCGCCAGAGCAGAGCTGCTTGGAAGTGAAGAGGCGGTGGCTGAAGTTGGGCTTGTGCCAGGAGCAGCGGAGGATGTTTCTTCACGATCCACTGAAGTTGCCGTCCTTCCTGTCCCTTCCGTAGTGACCTGATCACTAGTGGATGTCTCAGTTAGGCTGGACTGGACTGGAGTGGTGGCTGAAGCCATGAGGCTGGAGATTTCTGCTGTTGTTGACCGGCCTGCAAAGGTTGTCACAGGTTGAGATGTCTCCAGCCGAGTTGAAGAGCCTGAAGCTGTAGACTCAGGCTGGGATGTGGACTGCGCAGCTGAGGTGGTGCCTTCCGAGCTTGTGGTTCTGGACGCAGTGCTTGACCCAAGAGTGGATGTGCCCAGATCAGCAGCTGAGGAGGCAGTCTCAGCTGCAGTGCTGGTGGTGGGTGGAGCTGTGCTGAGAGATGGGCTACTTGTCTCAAGAGTAGTGCTCAGAGGAAGAGCAGAAGTGGTCACAGAAGTTGGACTTGTCCCGGGAGCAGAGGTCGATGTTTGGGTGAGGACCGTGCTGCTCACTGCTGTTGTCTCTGTTGCTGCACTGGTGACCTGCTGACTCAGGGCACTCTCAGTGGTGCTGGATTGCATGGCTGTGGTGGCTGAAGTCTTTCCAGTGGTGGTTTGTTCAGCTGTCGAGAAGACTGTGGAGGTTATCTCCGATGGAGATGTGACAGCTCTAGTGGAAGAGGCTGCAGCCGTAGACTCGGGAGGCGATGTGGCCTTTGCAGTCGTGGTTGAGGGTTCCATTTTCCTGGATGTTTGTGAAACCGTAGTTTCACCATCCGTTGTGTTTGACCTTTCTTCTGTCCTGGATATTATATTCGTTGTGGTTGTTTTCTCATTTCCAAGAGTTTCAGGAGATGTTGTTGTCGTATCTTTAGTTGATTTTATTTCCTTTGTGGTCTGTCCTGTCGAATCAGTTTTTGTTTTCTCTGAATTTCCTGTTATCGAAATTAATTTTTCTGTTAATGTTTTATAACGTCTGGGATTCTTTACTCTCTATATTATTCAAACAAATTGCTGTGTATTCGTTTTTTTCTAAATACTGTTTTACTTCATTTTTTTCATTTTCCTATGTCATACTTGAGAGATTTCCTTTTGCAGGTTTTTTGGTAATACGTTCTATATTTACATCTCCTCTGATATTAATACATGAGGAGACTCAGGAATCTATATGCTGATCAAGATCTCTCTTAAATTATGTTAGTATAGAGTAACAGAATGGTTTGTGTTGGATGGGATCCAGAAAATTCTTGTGTTCCACTCTCTGCCATGGCCAGGAGCATCTTCTACTATCCCAGGTTGCTCAACGTCCCATCCAATGTGGCCCTGGACACTTCCAGCGATCCAGGGGCAGCCGCAGCTGCTCTGGTCACCCTGTGCCACCACCATCACTAGGAACAATTCTTTCCTAATACCTGTCCTAAATCAACCCTCTCTAAGCTTGAAGCCATTCCCGTATGTCCTCTCCCTCAATTCCTTGACCCAAATCCCTCTCCAGCTCTCTTGGAACCCTTTCAGGCACTGGGAAGACCTCTAAGTTCTCCCTGGAGCCGTCTCATCTACAGGCTGGACAATCCCTTTTTCCTTGGTCTGGCTCCACATGAGAGCTGCTCTGTCATTCTGCTCACCTTGGGGGCCTCCTCTGGACTCAGTCCAACAGGCTGAGTGATCACTGGACCTTTACCCCTTCAACAATGGTGTTATCAACAAAACCTCTTGCACTTTATCTCTTCATTCATGCACTGAAATCAACAGACATGTCCAGCTGGAGGTTCTCTGAAGAGATCTTCATAGAACATTAAAACCACAATGTTCTTTGCATCTGAACATGTGCATTTGCGTGTGCAAGGTATCCCAGTTTCCTCCACTGCAATTCAGAAGAGCCATTCTGGTTTTTTTCAAATAACTTTCATTCTAATCCTGTTTTCCAAAATATTTGCAAGATTTCTAACTTTTATTGTACTATAGATAATATTTCAAATTATTTAGGAGCAACTAAGGTGGAGAACTGATGGCATTTAAAATGTAATCTCACTTACTGCCAGGCATTATTTGTTATGTATTTTAATCCAAGTTTTCTCATCCAAACCCAGAAAAGAACAGTAACAACCATCTATGAGGATTTGCCTGCGCCCTGGATAATTTCTTCTTTTAGGAAAGTGTTATGTGAATCACTGTTAAAATTTATTTTCTGATTAAATTTTTAGCCCAGATGAGGGTTTCCCTTTGGCTGAAACCTTTTGTCAAAAAGGAAATTGAATCAGGCTGTACCAGTTTGTTCTTTTTCTTACTTCTTAAGACTTTATTATCTTATATGGTCTTGTTATTATTTAGTACTTAGTTTTAAGATTCTTCTGCTTTTTGCAGTAAAGCTAGTTAGCAGAAAATTCCCCACACTTCTTCCTTTTCAACGAGAAATCACATTCCTACCCAACCCTATCTTTTTGATGTCCCCTGTTTTCCATGGAAAAGAGGGTTCAAAGACTGTCTGTTGAGAGTTTTCTGGAACAGCTCCTCAAGAACACTGAGATGATTTGGGATTTAAATATATATTTCACTGAGGGACATCAGTCATGTCTGTAATTCCTAGATTTCGAAGTAGTAGTAGATACCTCAGTAGGTATATATAGGGGCCAAGAAACACACTCTGAACAAGTCCAACATTTTTCAAAATACTCTGAACAAGTCCAACATTTTTTCCAGCTGCTTTTTACGTAAGCATTACATATTCATGCTCTGTTTTTTTCACGCTTTCTGAATTGGCAACACCTTAAAAAATCTGCTATTCATCCATAGCTTTTTCAGTGACGACAACACAATAGCCATGGGTTTGTCACCCCAATTAAATTCCCCTGTTCCCCTGAGGTGGACGCAAATGTTCCAAACTATCTCCATGGTGTGGTTCTAAGGAGGGGCTCATTCTATTAATAATCTGTCACTGGAATCACACCCCGGTCTCTCCCCTGTCAGGTTGGTTGTGTCACCTCAGGAGATTCTCTTCTGGTAACGCATTCCAGGCTCGTTAGTAATGCTTGGGCTTGACACCCACCAGGAAATGAGCAGGGCTGGCATCCTGCCTCAGGCAGCGCCGTTGGGAGAGGAAGGATGGAGAAAGGGAGAGGGGGACTCAGATCAAGCTCTTTCAAATGCAAGGAATCACTATCACATGCCACCATCCTCACAAACAACTTCATGGAATTGTAGTTTAGCTGTAGTTTGGTTCCTCCCTGCCTTAAAGCCCATCTTGTTTCATCCCTACCTTCCACCATCTCAGATTGCTCCAAATCCTGTCGAACCTGGCCTTGGACACTTCTAGGCCAGGGAATAGGGCAGCCCCAGCCACACTGGGCAATCTGTGCCAGGGCCTCATCACCCTCTGAATTTTTCCCTAATATCTCATCTCTATCACTTTGAAGCCATTTCCCCTCATTCTGTTACTCTAGGCTCTTGGAAATTCTCTCTCTCTCTCCATCTTTCTTGTTGGCTCCCTTCAGGTTCTGGAAGGCCACAGAGTCACCTCAAAACTTCTCTCCTCCAGACTGAACAGCCCCAGTTCTCCCAGCAGAGCTGATCTATGCCTTTGATCAGGTTCTGGAAGGCCGCAGGTCACCCCAAAGCTTCTCTCCTCCAGACTGAACAGCCCCAGTTTACCCAGCAGGGCTTCTCTATCCCTTTGATCCTCCTGGAGCCTCCTCTGGACTCTTTCTCCTGCGCTGGGACCCCCAGGCTGGAGACAGCTCTGCAGGTGGGGTCTCACCTGAGGCAGGCAGAGTCACACCAAATCTCTTTGTTGTCACAACTCACCAGCTGGACAATGGACGAGTTTCTGTGGGGTTTTTGCAGGTATTTGTTCTACCTGCACTCCCTGAGTTTGCTGTGCACCCACCTGGAGCCCCTTGCACTGTCAGGGGCTGTGTGACCACATGAACACTGTGCAAAGCACAGCTCTGAGCTGTCCCTCCCTGCAGGGCTTGTCACCTGTGATCCAGCCCAGAGCAAGGCCCAGCTCTGTCTGTTATATACAAAAATAATGCCCTGTCTCTTCCCCATTCCTAAATCTCTGTTGTCTTTCTGGATTCCAGCCTCAAACAAGTGATGCTTTGGTATTTTGTGCATGAGAAGGGTTAGAAAACAGCAGAATATTACAAATAACAGGTGTGGTAATATTAATGTTAGGACAGAATGGAAGGTCAGAGAAGAGTCAGAGAAAGGAAGGGGCAGCCAATATGGCAATGAGTAAATTGGTAGTAGCTCCTCAAGCTTTGCTTCTACTCACAGAACTGTCCTTGATTTTAATGGTCATGATATTGAACATTGCAGAGTTTTTGGAATTAAGGCAGCATGTAAAAACATTGGAGGGACAGGACACAGGGAATGGCTCCCCACTGCCATAGGGCAGGGTTGGATGGGATATTGGGGAGAAATTCCTCCTTGTGAGGGTCAGGATGGAATTCCCAGAGCAGTTGTGGCTGCCCCTGGATCCCTGGCAGTGCCCAAGGCCAGGCTGGACAGGGCTGGGAGCAGCCTGGGACAGTGGAAGGTGTCCCTGCCATGGCAGGTGTGGAACTGGATGGGCTTTAAGGTCCTTTCCAATCCAAACCATTCCATGCTATAAAATATATATGTACAATATAAATATAAATAAATGTAAATGTAAAGGTAAATGTAAATATATAAAAATCAGAATATAAATATAATAATATAAAAATAGAAAATAAAAATGATCGTATGACTATAACTATAGCTATAACTATAACATATAAATATGTTATCTATAGTTATAGTCATACGATCATTTTTATTTTCTATTTTTATATAATTATATTTATAAAATATAAATATAAATATAAATATAAATATAAATATAAATATAAATATAAATATAAATATAAATATAAATATAATTATAAATATAAATATAATTATAAATATATATGTAAATATATATGTAAATATATATGTAAATAAATGTAAATGTAAATGTAAATGTAAGTATGTATAAATCAGAATATAAATAAAATAATATAAAAATATTAAATAAAAATGATCATATTACTATAACTAACTATAGTTATAACTATAACATAAATATAAATATAAATATAAATATAAATATAAATAAAAATAAATGTAAATGTAAATGTAAATATGTATAAATCAGAATATAAATATAATAATATAAAAATATAAAATAAAAAAGATCATATAACTATAACTAACTATAACTATAACATAAATATAAATATAAATATTAATATTAATATTAATAGAGGTAAATGTAAATATAAGTAAGCCTGTAAATATAATTATAACTAAACCTATAAATATAAATATAAATATAAATATAAATATAAATATAAATATATGTAAATATAAATAAGCCTGTAAATATAGTTATAACTAAACCTATAAATATAAATATATATAAATATATATTTCTTATCCAAAAAAGTATACAGATCTCTATAAATATCAGTAATAAGTAGGGTTTTTCCCTAAAATGTGTAATACTGGAATCCCTGCACCTTGGTGCATTTATATTTTTATATATTATTTTCTATATTAACATATACATTATTTGCTATGTAAATATCTAGAGAATGGTTAAATTCCTCCTTTTTTTCCTGTACTACCTGGAGGTTTTAAGCCATTTCTGGCCATGTCCAATAGACTTGTTATGAGGGATTTTTCAGAATGCTGAAAGAGGGGACCTAACACTCCCCTGGCAGAGGGATCTGGTGATGCACAGAGCTAAATTCTCCATATCCCACCTCTCTGTATCCCAAATCCCTCTGGGATTTAACCTGGAACCACACATTTCTAACACTAATTCGATATATTCATATTTAAGCACTAACTTTGCAGACATTAAAATATTCAGATTGAATTGCAAACTCTAGAATAAGTGACCCTTCTCCTTCTAAAGGAACACAAATCCACCAAGAATTCATCAAAATATCAAAGTTTTGTCACTGGAACAGCAGGGATTTCCTGATCCCAGGCAGAAATTCCTAACAGGGGTTTCAAAGCTGGATTTATTTTGCAGTGCAGTGGGGAAAGTGAAATATTTCAACATTCACCTGCACTTAAAATCTGGCTCTGGGCAGGAATCCTCATGCAGATTTCTATTCACCAGCTCAGATAAAACCACCCTAAATCTTACCAAAATATGGTAAATTGATTGAAATTAATATTAATTAATAATTTTATTAATATTAAAACCTCTAAGTTTATAATTAATTTTAATTAATTTTAATTATTTAATAATTTTATTAATATTAAAATTTCTAAGTGTTTTTGAGCCCGTATACTTTAAAGCAATGTTTAGCTCCAGTGTTTCCCCTCTAATTCAGAAATAAGACAGTCTTAAATACCTTTAATTTAAAACTAATTTCAATTAAGCTGCTGGTTGCATGAACAAAGACATTTTATATATTGGCACCAATGCACTTAAAATATCTCTACTAATTTTAATTAATTAATTAATTAACTCTAGGGGAGTTCTGCAAGTCACCAGGACTCCAAGTCCTAAGTGTCCTATTTATTCCATAAAATGGTATTATAAACCTTTGAGTAACCACAATCACAAAACTGCTTTTCCAAAAATCAAATAATGGCAGCTTGATTAAAAATATTGAAATTTTAGATTACTAAATGCCTTCTAGATTTTAAATTCAGAGACATTTCCAAAGCTAATTTTCATGTTATAAGAAATATAATTTCAGAGAGTGGAGCACCCCAGAGCCTCTGTCATTTCATTGTCATTCATAATGGCATTTTTACCCATTTCTTGAAAAAATACACAACTGGAAAATACTGTAAAACTCTCAAAATACTTTTAGCTTGATTATTTTCTAGTAACAATTACAATTTGGTGTCCCCCCCCACCCTTTTATGATTTCAAAACTAAAGTGAGGAATGTAGATGAGCCGTTTATAAAGTAAATATTAACGTCTCGTTCATCTCTTTTCAGAAAACACAATTAACTTTGCCTGCTAAAATAAATGTTGCAATTTATATTTTGGCTTTTGCTCCATGAAATTAGATCAGCTCAGCTTTGGCAATTCCTCTGCATTTATATTCAATAAATTTGAAAAATAAATGTTGTCCTCTCTCTCATTTTCTTCTTTTAACTGATGAAAAAACTAATGAATAGAAGTGCTAAAAACTGGCAAGGCCATGAACAAGATCAGGCCATCACTCCAAAGTGATTTGTGGTTTTTCAGTTGTATCACAAATTCTGGATAGATTTAATCATCAATGTGGTCTGAAGATGGGAATAAAACCTGGTTTGCTTTTTGTTTTAGTGGTCATAACTTAATTTACAAAGTCTGTTCAACTGTAGAAAATATACTGACACAGTTTTCCTAATAAAAAAGTAAATTCGTATTTTTTTAATTAAGTAATTAAATAAAGTATTTAATGCACTAAGTAATTAAATAAATTTAACTTACCAAAAGAGCAGCACAATACAACGATAAGACACAAAACCTTCATCTTCGATCGGGATAAATTTATCGTCCAATCCATCCTTTTTTTTTTCCTTACAAGATTACAATTTTCTCACAAGATATTAAGAATTTTCCCAAGTTCTCCTTGAGGATCTGCAGCTCTGGGCAGCACAGGAGTGACCCTCACACAGGAGGGGACACGATGAGTGTGATGGTCAAGGGGGAAATGTTCTTAAACTCCAACCCCTTGCATAACGCCAGCCCTTGGTGGAGGTTTGGGCCACACCTGTACCTGACAACCTGAGGATTTTCAAATTAGAACCTGGTACTTTCCCTCTAGGGAAGGTAAATAAGAAACTCTCTGCTTGAAAAGGTCAGCAGGAGTGAATCTGAGCATGAAATGAGCAGGAATGGGGACAGGCCTACACCCTCGGAGGCCACAATCACACATTCATCTCGCAGATATTTAAGTTCAGGGTGGACGCGGAGACAGGAGTTTGGCTGGGCTCTGAGTTTACATTTCAGTGGCACAGCTCTGGTCTGAGTGACAAAGAGCAAACATTTCCTTGATGCTCTCTGTAGGTTGTTAGGAGCAGCAACAGCTCGGGGTGATTGATAAGAAAAGCCCCTTGGGATCATCCTTCCGTCCTTCCCAGCACTCGTTCCTCGGGATCAAAGGTGCATCCATTGCCAAAACTGCAAACTTGGCACAGTCTCAGTCATCCCCTGGGATTTCTCCCCTGGAGAATGGACAAAGGGATCCAGGAGAACTTCCCTGAGGGAATGCCCAGGGGTAAACCCATGGATAAAGCGGCAAAATCCAGCAAATCCACGTGCTGCTGTGGCAGATCCATGGGGGAGTTTAAGGGTAGATGAAGTTTAAGGAGGAACTGCCACACCCTTGATTCCAGATTGAAAAAGTTTTCCAATTATTGAAAATTGAAAAGGTTTCCAATTGTTTTCAGCCATCACCAATAAATATTGAGTTTGATGTTTTATCCTTTTAATTCTTGATCAGGATTGATCTACAGGTGAACAGACTCTCTTTGGGTTTGGGTTCCTTAGTCCCTCAAGTTTTGTCCCTGTTCTCTTTCCAGAATCCTGCCCCTCTTTCCTCTCACACCTCTTCCAAACCCAACATTTCTTGTTCAAGGTGAGCCCAGGAACAAGAAATAAATTCTTATTTGCATTTTCCATCACTTTTTATTGAATTCTCACTAAACCCTGCACTCAGGAAAGGCCTAAAACCTTTTTAATCCCTGATGAAGAGCTGTCATCAGCAGCTTAGTTCTAGGTTTAGAAGGACAGTTTTCCAACAGATGCCTGAAGAAAAGGAAATGCTTTCTGGATGACCTGGAAATTCTCTGGAAACCAATTCTAATTTGCTCAGGTGGAGGTTTTTATAAATTATTAATGAAATGTTCAGTTTGATTGGATTGAAGTTATTTTATACTTGTACAACTTGTAGGGGACAGTTCTGCTTTGAATATCCAAGGTATTTTTTATAAATGCTGGAGATAATTTCTATAAAAAATACATTTTTCACACATAAAGAAGCAGTACACACTGGCATATACATTAACAACAAAATTAATGTAAATTCAGTTTTCCTAATTGAGGAACTAAATAGGTTTTAGAAGCCTGGATTCCTTCACACAAATGCTATTTCTCTGTACAATTTCTGTGATACCAAGACCCTCTTGCTTGGATAACATGGAAAGATCCAAAGTAACTCCCAGAGCTGCTGAAATTCCCTCAAGCACACCTGTCACGATGTGAGGGACTGACGTGGGCCTGTTCCTGCCTGGTTGTGCAAGAATTGGGTAAATTGAACATCCTTGACCTTTCCTCAAGTGTTACTAAGGGAGAAACAATTTGTGATTCACAACTCGTTTCTGCCTGGGTCGCCTCTTTGACGTGAGCTGTCTTTGGTTTCATCTCCCTGCGTAAAAAAGGTTGATAAATTGGAGGGGAGTGGAAAAATCATCCCAACTTTGGAGAGGAATCGTCCCAGCTTTGGAGGTAAATAAACCAGATGTAAATAAAATTATAAAACTGAAACAAAGGAGCTTTGGGGATGATTCTGAGGGTCTCCAAGGTTAAGTAAAAAGGAACAACCCATCCTGTTTTCATTTGGAATTTTAAGTACAAACAGCCCAGTGGACTCTGCTTATTTTAGTTGGGGTCTTAAAATCCTGGATGGAAGAGTTCCAGACACACCTGCACCCAAGAGGGAGGCCTGATACTGTTAGAAATTAGGATTTTAATTAATTTTTGCAGGTAAAACCTCCTCGTGGCAATAGGTTCTATGCCAAACACTTTTGTGATATAAAGATGATGGTTGCTGCAGGGAATACATGAGGGCCCTTGAAACAAGAGCTGTTCTTTCATGATGTGTCTGCAGTCACGTTTACATAATCCAGCATGGTTTCCTTTCATCAGAACTGGGTGTTTGCACCTCCCTGGCAGGGACACCTGGCTGCACACACTCCTGACTTCTCCAGTACATGAAAGTGAAGGGAAAGCCTGAATGGTTTGGGAGGAATGCAGCACCTTAAGAAAAGCTGTGGGTTAATTTATAATTTCCTTTTTAAACCTGCCATTTGAAACAGAAATTAAGTTTCTTCAGAGAACTTCAGCTCTGAAACAGGGATAATTGCTGCACTTGTGCTGCTGGGGTAAAGGAAAGCTCAGTGGGAATGGAGTAGTTTGAGAAGGAATTCATAACAACTTTCATTCTTTGCCTGTCCCCTGTCAGTGAATACTCACTAAACTCTGATTGATTTATCAGGTTTTACCAGTTGGTTTTGTAACCAAATACTTCCTTCTGCTGGCATTAACTGAGAACTGCATTTGAAACCCAAACCATCACAGGGATCTGGAAGGAAGTGATTCCCCCTATTT
>JANCRA010000428.1:0-41939 GCA_024362935.1 Setophaga petechia
ATCACTGTGCAAGCTGCTAACACAATCCCAGTGCTGTGTAGCAATTAGCTTGTCAGTGCACTGCAGTAAGTGTTTCTT
Source organism: Setophaga petechia (assembly GCA_024362935.1). Lineage (NCBI taxonomy): Eukaryota > Metazoa > Chordata > Aves > Passeriformes > Parulidae > Setophaga > Setophaga petechia. The sequence continues at coordinate 79 of JANCRA010000428.1, forward strand.
GTTACCTACATCTAAGCATATAGCTTTTTTACTATGTCTCGCAAGGAGAAAACCTTCCTGCTCACTCAACATCTCCTATCGTGTTCTAGAAGTTGCACAGGGGGCTGCAGTGTGTTTTGTAACAAGAAAAAGAAAGTTGTCTAAGAAGCCTTCCTTTGAAGTATTATTTTGAAGGGAAAGGCAAGAGAGTGGGAAAGTACTGTTTTCTATCACTGTGCAAGCTGCTAACACAATCCCAGTGCTGTGTAGCAATTAGCTTGTCAGTGCACTGCAGTAAGTGTTTCTTGTTACCTACATTTAAGCAAAAAGCTTTTTCACTATGTCTCGCAAGGAGAAAACGTTCCTGCTCACTAAACATCTCCTGTCGTGTTCTAGGGATTGCACAGAGGGCTGCAGAGTTTTTTAGCAACAAGAAAAAGAAAGTTGTCTAAGACGCCTTCCTTTCAAGTATTAATGTGAAGGGAAAGGCAAGAGAGTGGGAAAGTACTGTTTTCTATCACTGTGCAAGCTGCTAACACAATCCCAGTGCTGTGTAGCAATTAGCTTGTCAGTGCACTGCAGTAAGTGTTTCTTGTTACCTACATCTAAGCAAAAAGCTTTTTCACTATGTCTCGCAAGTAGAAAACGTTGCTGCTCACTAAACAACTTCCATTGTGTTGTAGAAGTTGCACAGAGGGCTGCAGTGTGTTTTGTAACAAGAAAAAGAAAGTTGTCCAAGACGCCTTCCTTTCAAGTATTAATGTGAAGAGAAAGGCAAGAGAGTGGGAAAGTACTGTTTTCTATCACTGTGCAAGCTGCTAACACAATCCCAGTGCTGTGTAGCAATTAGCTTGTCAGTGCACTGCAGTAAGTGTTTCTTGTTAACTACATCTAAGCATATAGCTTTTTCACTATGTCTCGCAAGGAGAAAACCTTCCTGCTCACTAAACAACTTCCATCGTGTTGTAGAAGTTGCACAGAGGGCTGCAGAGTTTTTTGAAGCAAGAAAAAGAAGGTTGTCTAAGAAGACGTGCTTTCAAGTATTAATGTGAAGGGAAAGGCAAGAGAGTGGGAAAGTTCTGTTTTCTATCACTGTGCAAGCTGCTAACACAATCCCAGTGCTGTGTAGCAATTAGCTTGTAAGTGCACTGCAGTAAGTGTTTCTTGTTACCTACATCTAATCAAATAGCTTTTTCATTATGTCTCGCAAGGAGAAAACCTTCCTGCTCACTAAACATCTCCTATCGTGTTCTAGAAGTTGCACAGAGGGCTGCAGAGTGTTTTGCAACAAGAAAAAGAAAGTTGTCTAAGAAGCCTTCCTTTCAAGTATTAATGTGAAGGGAAAGGCAAGAGAGTGGGAAAGTACTGTTTTCTATCACTGTGCAAGCTGCTAACACAATCCCAGTGCTGTGTAGCAATTAGCATGTCAGTGCACTGCAGTAAGTGTTTCTTGTTACCTACATCTAAGCAAAAACCTTTTTCACTATGTCTCGCAAGGAGAAAACGTTCCTGCTCACTAAACATCTCCTGTCGTGTTCTAGGGATTGCACAGAGGGCTGCAGAGTTTTTTGTAACAAGAAAAAGAAAGTTGTCTAAGTCGCCTTCCTTTCAAGTATTAATGTGAAGGGAAAGGCAAGAGAGTGGGAAAGTACTGTTTTGAATCACTTTACAAACGGCTAACACAATCCCAGTGCTGTGTAGCAATTAGCTTGTCAGTGCACTGCAGTAAGTGTTTCTTGTTACCTACATCTAAGCAAAAAGCTTTTTCACTATGTCTCGCAAGGAGAAAACCTTCCTGCTCACTAAACATCTCCTATCATGTTCTAGAAGTTGCACAGAGGGCTGCAGTGTGTTTTGCAACAAAAAAAAGAAAGTTGTCTAAGAAGCCTTCCTTTGAAGTATTAATGTGAAGGGAAAGGCAAGAGAGTGGGAAAGTACTGTTTTCTATCACTGTGCAAGCTGCTAACACAATCCCAGTGCTGTGTAGCATTTAGCTTGTCAGTGCACTGCAGTAAGTGTTTCTTGTTACCTACATCTAATCAAATAGCTTTTTCACTATGTCTCGCAAGGAGAAAACGTTCCCGCCAACTAAACATCTCCTATCGTGTTCTAGAAGTTGCACAGAGGGCTGCAGAGTGTTTTGTAACAAGAAAAAGAAAGTTGTCTAAGAAGCCTTCCTTTCAAGTATTAATGTGAAGGGAAAGGCAAGAGAGTGGGAAAGTACTGTTTTCTATCACTGTGCAAGCTGCTAACACAATCCCAGTGCTGTGTAGCAATTAGCTTGTCAGTGCACTGCAGTAAGTGTTTCTTGTTACCTACATCTAAGCAAATAGCTTTTTCACTATGTCTCGCAAGTAGAAAACGTTGCTGCTCACTAAACGACTTCCATTGTGTTGTAGAAGTTGCACAGAGGGCTGCAGTGTGTTTTGTAACAAGAAAAAGAAAGTTGTCCAAGACGCCTTCCTTTCAAGTATTAATGTGAAGAGAAAGGCAAGAGAGTGGGAAAGTACTGTTTTCTATCACTGTGCAAGCTGCTAACACAATCCCAGTGCTGTGTAGCAATTAGCTTGTCAGTGCACTGCAGTAAGTGTTTCTTGTTAACTACATCTAAGCATATAGCTTTTTCACTATGTCTCGCAAGGAGAAAACCTTCCTGCTCACTAAGCAACTTCCATCGTGTTGTAGAAGTTGCACAGAGGGCTGCAGAGTTTTTTGAAGCAAGAAAAAGAAGGTTGTCTAAGAAGCCGTGCTTTCAAATATTAATGTGAAGGGAAAGGCAAGAGAGTGGGAAAGTACTGTTTTCTATCACTGTGCAAGCTGCTAACACAATCCCAGTGCTGTGTAGCAATTAGCTTGTAAGTGCACTGCAGTAAGTGTTTCTTGTTACCTACATCTAATCAAATAGCTTTTTCACTATGTCTCGCAAGGAGAAAACCTTCCTGCTCACTAAACATCTCCTATCGTGTTCTAGAAGTTGCACAGAGGGCTGCAGAGTGTTTTGCAACAAGAAAAAGAAAGTTGTCTAAGAAGCCTTCCTTTCAAGTATTAATGTGAAGGGAAAGGCAAGAGAGTGGGAAAGTACTGTTTTCTATCACTGTGCAAGCTGCTAACACAATCCCAGTGCTGTGTAGCAATTAGCTTGTCAGTGCACTGCAGTAAGTGTTTCTTGTTAGCTACATCTAAGCAAAAAGCTTTTTCACTATGTCTCGCAAGGAGAAAACGTTCCTGCTCACTAAACATCTCCTGTCGTGTTCTAGGGATTGCACAGAGGGCTGCAGAGTTTTTTGTAACAAGAAAAAGAAAGTTGTCTAAGACGCCTTCCTTTCAAGTATTAATGTGAAGGGAAAGGCAAGAGAGTGGGAAAGTACTGTTTTGAATCACTTTACAAACGGCTAACACAATCCCAGTGCTGTGTAGCAATTAGCTTGTCAGTGCACTGCAGTAAGTGTTTCTTGTTACCTACATCTAAGCAAAAAGCTTTTTCACTATGTCTCGCAAGGAGAAAACGTTCCTTCTCACTAAACATCTCCTATCGTGTTCTAGAAGTTGCACAGAGGGCTGCAGTGTGTTTTGCAACAAAAAAAAGAAAGTTGTCTAAGAAGCCTTCCTTTGAAGTATTAATGTGAAGGGAAAGGCAAGAGAGTGGGAAAGTACTGTTTTCTATCACTGTGCAAGCTGCTAACACAATCCCAGTGCTGTGTAGCAATTAGCTTGTCAGTGCACTGCAGTAAGTGTTTCTTGTTACCTACATCTAATCAAATAGCTTTTTCACTATGTCTCGCAAGGAGAAAACGTTCCCGCCAACTAAACATCTCCTATCGTTTTCTAGAAGTTGCACAGAGGGCTGCAGAGTGTTTTGCAACAAGAAAAAGAAAGTTGTCTAAGAAGCCTTCCTTTCAAGTATTAATGTGAAGGGAAAGGCAAGAGAGTGGGAAAGTACTGTTTTCTATCACTGTGCAAGCTGCTAACACAATCCCAGTGCTGTGTAGCAATTAGCTTGTCAGTGCACTGCAGTAAGTGTTTCTTGTTAGCTACATCTAAGCAAAAAGCTTTTTCACTATGTCTCGCAAGGAGAAAACGTTCCTGCTCACTAAACATCTCCTGTCGTGTTCTAGGGATTGCACAGAGGGCTGCAGAGTTTTTTGTAACAAGAAAAAGAAAGTTGTCTAAGACGCCTTCCTTTCAAGTATTAATGTGAAGGGAAAGGCAAGAGAGTGGGAAAGTACTGTTTTCTATCACTTTGTAAGCTGCAAACACAATCCCAGTGCTGTGTAGCAATTAGCTTGTCAGTGCACTGCAGTAAGTGTTTCTTGTTACCTACATCTAAGAAAATAGCTTTTTCACTATGTCTCGCAAGGAGAAAACGTTGCTGCTCACTAAACAACTTCCATCGTGTTGTAGAAGTTGCACTGAAGGCTGCAGTGTGTTTTGCACCAAAAAAAAGAAAGTTGTCTAAGACGCCTTCCTTTCAAGTATTAATGTGAAGGGAAAGGCAAGAGAGTGGGCAAGTACTGTTTTCTATCACTGTGCAAGCTGCTAACACAATCCCAGTGCTGTGTAGCAATTAGCTTGTCAGTGCACTGCAGTAAGTGTTTCTTGTTACCTACATCTAAGCATATAGCTTTTTTACTATGTCTCGCAAGGAGAAAACCTTCCTGCTCACTCAACATCTCCTATCGTGTTCTAGAAGTTGCACAGGGGGCTGCAGTGTGTTTTGTAACAAGAAAAAGAAAGTTGTCTAAGAAGCCTTCCTTTGAAGTATTATTTTGAAGGGAAAGGCAAGAGAGTGGGAAAGTTCTGTTTTCTATCACTGTGCAAGCTGCTAACACAATCCCAGTGCTGTGTAGCAATTAGCTTGTCAGTGCACTGCAGTAAGTGTTTCTTGTTACCTACATCTAAGCAAAAAGCTTTTTCACTATGTCTCGCAAGGAGAAAACGTTCCTGCTCACGAAACATCTCCTGTCGTGTTCTAGGGATTGCACAGAGGGCTGCAGAGTTTTTTAGCAACAAGAAAAAGAAAGTTGTCTAAGACGCCTTCCTTTCAAGTATTAATGTGAAGGGAAAGGCAAGAGAGTGGGAAAGTACTGTTTTCTATCACTGTGCAAGCTGCTAACACAATCCCAGTGCTGTGTAGCAATTAGCTTGTCAGTGCACTGCAGTAAGTGTTTCTTGTTACCTACATCTAAGCAAAAAGCTTTTTCACTATGTCTCGCAAGTAGAAAACGTTGCTGCTCACTAAACAACTTCCATTGTGTTGTAGAAGTTGCACAGAGGGCTGCAGTGTGTTTTGTAACAAGAAAAAGAAAGTTGTCCAAGACGCCTTCCTTTCAAGTATTAATGTGAAGAGAAAGGCAAGAGAGTGGGAAAGTACTGTTTTCTATCACTGTGCAAGCTGCTAACACAATCCCAGTGCTGTGTAGCAATTAGCTTGTCAGTGCACTGCAGTAAGTGTTTCTTGTTAACTACATCTAAGCATATAGCTTTTTCACTATGTCTCGCAAGGAGAAAACGTTCCTGCTCACTAAGCAACTTCCATCGTGTTGTAGAAGTTGCACAGAGGGCTGCAGAGTTTTTTGAAGCAAGAAAAAGAAGGTTGTCTAAGAAGCCGTGCTTTCAAGTATTAATGTGAAGGGAAAGGCAAGAGAGTGGGAAAGTTCTGTTTTCTATCACTGTGCAAGCTGCTAACACAATCCCAGTGCTGTGTAGCAATTAGCTTGTAAGTGCACTGCAGTAAGTGTTTCTTGTTACCTACATCTAATCAAATAGCTTTTTCACTATGTCTCGCAAGGAGAAAACCTTCCTGCTCACTAAACATCTCCTATGGTGTTCTAGAAGTTGCACAGAGGGCTGCAGAGTGTTTTGCAACAAGAAAAAGAAAGTTGTCTAAGAAGCCTTCCTTTCAAGTATTAATGTGAAGGGAAAGGCAAGAGAGTGGGAAAGTACTGTTTTCTATCACTGTGCAAGCTGCTAACACAATCCCAGTGCTGTGTAGCAATTAGCTTGTCAGTGCACTGCAGTAAGTGTTTCTTGTTACCTACATCTAAGCAAAAACCTTTTTCACTATGTCTCGCAAGGAGAAAACGTTCCTGCTCACTAAACATCTCCTGTCGTGTTCTAGGGATTGCACAGAGGGCTGCAGAGTTTTTTGTAACAAGAAAAAGAAAGTTGTCTAAGTCGCCTTCCTTTCAAGTATTAATGTGAAGGGAAAGGCAAGAGAGTGGGAAAGTACTGTTTTGAATCACTTTACAAACGGCTAACACAATCCCAGTGCTGTGTAGCAATTAGCTTGTCAGTGCACTGCAGTAAGTGTTTCTTGTTACCTACATCTAAGCAAAAAGCTTTTTCACTATGTCTCGCAAGGAGAAAACGTTCCTTCTCACTAAACATCTCCTATCATGTTCTAGAAGTTGCACAGAGGGCTGCAGTGTGTTTTGCAACAAAAAAAAGAAAGTTGTCTAAGAAGCCTTCCTTTGAAGTATTAATGTGAAGGGAAAGGCAAGAGAGTGGGAAAGTACTGTTTTCTATCACTGTGCAAGCTGCTAACACAATCCCAGTGCTGTGTAGCAATTAGCTTGTCAGTGCACTGCAGTAAGTGTTTCTTGTTACCTACATCTAATCAAATAGCTTTTTCACTATGTCTCGCAAGGAGAAAACGTTCCCGCCAACTAAACATCTCCTATCGTGTTCTAGAAGTTGCACAGAGGGCTGCAGAGTGTTTTGTAACAAGAAAAAGAAAGTTGTCTAAGAAGCCTTCCTTTCAAGTATTAATGTGAAGGGAAAGGCAAGAGAGTGGGAAAGTACTGTTTTCTATCACTGTGCAAGCTGCTAACACAATCCCAGTGCTGTGTAGCAATTAGCTTGTCAGTGCACTGCAGTAAGTGTTTCTTGTTACCTACATCTAAGCAAATAGCTTTTTCACTATGTCTCGCAAGTAGAAAACGTTGCTGCTCACTAAACGACTTCCATTGTGTTGTAGAAGTTGCACAGAGGGCTGCAGTGTGTTTTGTAACAAGAAAAAGAAAGTTGTCCAAGACGCCTTCCTTTCAAGTATTAATGTGAAGAGAAAGGCAAGAGAGTGGGAAAGTACTGTTTTCTATCACTGTGCAAGCTGCTAACACAATCCCAGTGCTGTGTAGCAATTAGCTTGTCAGTGCACTGCAGTAAGTGTTTCTTGTTAACTACATCTAAGCATATAGCTTTTTCACTATGTCTCGCAAGGAGAAAACCTTCCTGCTCACTAAGCAACTTCCATCGTGTTGTAGAAGTTGCACAGAGGGCTGCAGAGTTTTTTGAAGCAAGAAAAAGAAGGTTGTCTAAGAAGCCGTGCTTTCAAGTATTAATGTGAAGGGAAAGGCAAGAGAGTGGGAAAGTACTGTTTTCTATCACTGTGCAAGCTGCTAACACAATCCCAGTGCTGTGTAGCAATTAGCTTGTAAGTGCACTGCAGTAAGTGTTTCTTGTTACCTACATCTAATCAAATAGCTTTTTCACTATGTCTCGCAAGGAGAAAACCTTCCTGCTCACTAAACATCTCCTATCGTGTTCTAGAAGTTGCACAGAGGGCTGCAGAGTGTTTTGCAACAAGAAAAAGAAAGTTGTCTAAGAAGCCTTCCTTTCAAGTATTAATGTGAAGGGAAAGGCAAGAGAGTGGGAAAGTACTGTTTTCTATCACTGTGCAAGCTGCTAACACAATCCCAGTGCTGTGTAGCAATTAGCTTGTCAGTGCACTGCAGTAAGTGTTTCTTGTTAGCTACATCTAAGCAAAAAGCTTTTTCACTATGTCTCGCAAGGAGAAAACGTTCCTGCTCACTAAACATCTCCTGTCGTGTTCTAGGGATTGCACAGAGGGCTGCAGAGTTTTTTGTAACAAGAAAAAGAAAGTTGTCTAAGACGCCTTCCTTTCAAGTATTAATGTGAAGGGAAAGGCAAGAGAGTGGGAAAGTACTGTTTTGAATCACTTTACAAACGGCTAACACAATCCCAGTGCTGTGTAGCAATTAGCTTGTCAGTGCACTGCAGTAAGTGTTTCTTGTTACCTACATCTAAGCAAAAAGCTTTTTCACTATGTCTCGCAAGGAGAAAACGTTCCTTCTCACTAAACATCTCCTATCATGTTCTAGAAGTTGCACAGAGGGCTGCAGTGTGTTTTGCAACAAAAAAAAGAAAGTTGTCTAAGAAGCCTTCCTTTGAAGTATTAATGTGAAGGGAAAGGCAAGAGAGTGGGAAAGTACTGTTTTCTATCACTGTGCAAGCTGCTAACACAATCCCAGTGCTGTGTAGCAATTAGCTTGTCAGTGCACTGCAGTAAGTGTTTCTTGTTACCTACATCTAAGCAAAAACCTTTTTCACTATGTCTCGCAAGGAGAAAACGTTCCCGCCAACTAAACATCTCCTATCGTGTTCTAGAAGTTGCACAGAGGGCTGCAGAGTGTTTTGCAACAAGAAAAAGAAAGTTGTCTAAGAAGCCTTCCTTTCAAGTATTAATGTGAAGGGAAAGGCAAGAGAGTGGGAAAGTACTGTTTTCTATCACTGTGCAAGCTACTAACACAATCCCAGTGCTGTGTAGCAATTAGCTTGTCAGTGCACTGCAGTAAGTGTTTCTTGTTACCTACATCTAAGCAAAAAGCTTTTTCAATATGTCTCGCAAGGAGAAAACGTTCCTGCTCACTAAACATCTCCTGTCGTGTTCTAGGGATTGCACAGAGGGCTGCAGAGTTTTTTGTAACAAGAAAAAGAAAGTTGTCTAAGACGCCTTCCTTTCAAGTATTAATGTGAAGGGAAAGGCAAGAGAGTGGGAAAGTACTGTTTTGAATCACTTTACAAACGGCTAACACAATCCCAGTGCTGTGTAGCAATTAGCTTGTCAGTGCACTGCAGTAAGTGTTTCTTGTTACCTACATCTAAGCAAAAAGCTTTTTCACTATGTCTCGCAAGGAGAAAACGTTCCTTCTCACTAAACATCTCCTATCGTGTTCTAGAAGTTGCACAGAGGGCTGCAGTGTGTTTTGCAACAAGAAAAAGAAAGTTGTCTAAGAAGCCTTCCTTTGAAGTATTAATGTGAAGGGAAAGGCAAGAGAGTGGGAAAGTACTCTTTTCTATCACTGTGAAAGCTGCTAACACAATCCCAGTGCTGTGTAGCAATTAGCTTGTCAGTGCACTGCAGTAAGTGTTTCTTGTTACCTACATCTAATCAAATAGCTTTTTCACTATGTCTCGCAAGGAGAAAACGTTCCCGCCAACTAAACATCTCCTATCGTGTTCTAGAAGTTGCACAGAGGGCTGCAGAGTGTTTTGCAACAAGAAAAAGAAAGTTGTCTAAGAAGCCTTCCTTTCAAGTATTAATGTGAAGGGAAAGGCAAGAGAGTGGGAAAGTACTGTTTTCTATCACTGTGCAAGCTGCTAACACAATCCCAGTGCTGTGTAGCAATTAGCTTGTCAGTGCACTGCAGTAAGTGTTTCTTGTTACCTACATCTAATCAAATAGCTTTTTCACTATGTCTCGCAAGGAGAAAACGTTCCCGCCAACTAAACATCTCCTATCGTGTTCTAGAAGTTGCACAGAGGGCTGCAGAGTGTTTTGCAACAAGAAAAAGAAAGTTGTCTAAGAAGCCTTCCTTTCAAGTATTAATGTGAAGGGAAAGGCAAGAGAGTGGGAAAGTACTGTTTTCTATCACTGTGCAAGCTGCTAACACAATCCCAGTGCTGTGTAGCAATTAGCTTGTCAGTGCACTGCAGTAAGTGTTTCTTGTTACCTACATCTAAGCAAATAGCTTTTTCACTATGTCTCGCAAGTAGAAAACGTTGCTGCTCACTAAACGACTTCCATTGTGTTGTAGAAGTTGCACAGAGGGCTGCAGTGTGTTTTGCAACAAGAAAAAGAAAGTTGTCTAAGAAGCCTTCCTTTCAAGTATTAATGTGAAGGGAAAGGCAAGAGAGTGGGGAAGTACTGTTTTCTATCACTGTGCAAGCTGCTAACACAATCTCAGTGCTGTGTAGCATTTAGCATGTCAGTGCTCTGCAGTAAGTGTTTCTTGTTACCTACATCTAAGCATATAGCTTTTTTACTATGTCTCGCAAGGAGAAAACCTTCCTGCTCACTCAACATCTTCTATCGAGTTCTAGAAGTTGCACAGGGGGCTGCAGTGTGTTTTGTAACAAGAAAAAGAAAGTTGTCTAAGAAGCCTTCCTTTGAAGTATTATTGTGAAGGGAAAGGCAAGAGAGTGGGAAAGTACTGTTTTCTATCACTGTGCAAGCTGCTAACACAATCCCAGTGCTGTGTAGCAATTAGCTTGTCAGTGCACTGCAGTAAGTGTTTCTTGTTACCTACATCTAAGCAAAAAGCTTTTTCACTATGTCTCGCAAGGAGAAAACGTTCCTGCTCACTAAACATCTCCTGTCGTGTTCTAGGGATTGCACAGAGGGCTGCAGAGTTTTTTAGCAACAAGAAAAAGAACGTTGTCTAAGACGCCTTCCTTTCAAGTATTAATGTGAAGGGAAAGGCAAGAGAGTGGGCAAGTACTGTTTTCTATCACTGTGCAAGCTGCTAACACAATCCCAGTGCTGTGTAGCAATTAGCTTGTAGGTGCACTGCAGTAAGTGTTTCTTGTTACCTACATCTAAGCAAAAAGCTTTTTCACTATGTCTCGCAAGTAGAAAACGTTGCTGCTCACTAAACAACTTCCATTGTGTTGTAGAAGTTGCACAGAGGGCTGCAGTGTGTTTTGTAACAAGAAAAAGAGAGTTGTCCAAGACGCCTTCCTTTCAAGTATTAATGTGAAGAGAAAGGCAAGAGAGTGGGAAAGTACTGTTTTCTATCACTGTGCAAGCTGCTAACACAATCCCAGTGCTGTGTAGCAATTAGCTTGTCAGTGCACTGCAGTAAGTGTTTCTTGTTACCTACATCTAAGCATATAGCTTTTTCACTATGTCTCGCAAGGAGAAAACGTTCCTGCTCACTAAACAACTTCCATCGTGTTGTAGAAGTTGCACAGAGGGCTGCAGAGTTTTTTGAAGCAAGAAAAAGAAGGTTGTCTAAGAAGCCGTGCTTTCAAGTATTAATGTGAAGGGAAAGGCAAGAGAGTGGGAAAGTACTGTTTTCTATCACTGTGCAAGCTGCTAACACAATCCCAGTGCTGTGTAGCAATTAGCTTGTAGGTGCACTGCAGTAAGTGTTTCTTGTTACCTACATCTAATCAAATAGCTTTTTCACTATGTCTCGCAAGGAGAAAACCTTCCTGCTCACTAAAGATCTCCTATCGTGTTCTAGAAGTTGCACAGAGGGCTGCAGAGTGTTTTGCAACAAGAAAAAGAAAGTTGTCTAAGAAGCCTTCCTTTCAAGTATTAATGTGAAGGGAAAGGCAAGAGAGTGGGAAAGTACTGTTTTCTATCACTGTGCAAGCTGCTAACACAATCCCAGTGCTGTGTAGCAATTAGCTTGTCAGTGCACTGCAGTAAGTGTTTCTTGTTACCTACATCTAAGCAAAAAGCTTTTTCACTATGTCTCGCAAGGAGAAAACGTTCCTGCTCACTAAACATCTCCTGTCGTGTTCTAGGGATTGCACAGAGGGCTGCAGAGTTTTTTGTAACAAGAAAAAGAAAGTTGTCTAAGACGCCTTCCTTTCAAGTATTAATGTGAAGGGAAAGGCAAGAGAGTGGGAAAGTACTGTTTTGAATCACTTTACAAACGGCTAACACAATCCCAGTGCTGTGTAGCAATTAGCTTGTCAGTGCACTGCAGTAAGTGTTTCTTGTTACCTACATCTAATCAAATAGCTTTTTCACTATGTCTCGCAAGGAGAAAACCTTCCTGCTCACTAAACATCTCCTATCGTGTTCTAGAAGTTGCACAGAGGGCTGCAGTGTGTTTTGCAACAAGAAAAAGAAAGTTGTCTAAGAAGCCTTCCTTTCAAGTATTAATGTGAAGGAAAAGGCAAGAGAGTGGGAAAGTACTGTTTTCTATCACTGTGCAAGCTGCTAACACAATCCCAGTGCTGTGTAGCAATTAGCTTGTCAGTGCACTGCAGTAAGTGTTTCTTGTTACCTACATCTAAGCAAAAAGCTTTTTCACTATGTCTCGCAAGGAGAAAACCTTCTTGCTCAATAAACAACTTCCATCGTGTTCTAGAAGTTGCACAGAGGGCTGCAGTGTTTTTTGCAACAAGAAAAAGAAAGTTGTCTAAGAAGCCTTCCTTTCAAGTATTAATGTGAAGGGAAAGGCAAGAGAGTGGGGAAATACTGTTTTCTATCACTGTGCAAGCTGCTAACACAATCCCAGTGCTGTGTAGCAATTAGCTTGTCAGTGCACTGCAGTAAGTGTTTCTTGTTACCTACATCTAAGCATATAGCTTTTTTACTATGTCTCGCAAGGAGAAAACCTTCCTGCTCACTAAACATCTCCTATCGTGTTCTAGAAGTTGCACAGGGGGCTGCAGTGTGTTTTGTAACAAGAAAAAGAAAGCTGTCTAAGAAGCCTTCCTTTGAAGTATTATTGTGAAGGGAAAGGCAAGAGAGTGGGAAAGTACTGTTTTGAATCACTTTACAAACTGCTAACACAATCCCAGTGCTTTGTAGCAATTAGCTTGTCAGTGCACTGCAGTAAGTGTTTCTTGTTACCTACATCTAAGCAAAAAGCTTTTTCACTATGTCTCGCAAGGAGAATACGTTCCTGCTCACTAAACATCTCCTGTCGTGTTCTAGGGATTGCACAGAGGGCTGCAGATTTTTTTAGCAACAAGAAAAAGAAAGTTGTCTAAGACGCCTTCCTTTCAAGTATTAATGTGAAGGGAAATGCAAGAGAGTGGGAAAGTACTGTTTTCTATCACTTTGCAAGTTGCTAACACAATCTCAGTGCTGCGTAGCATTTAGCTTGTCAGTGCACTGCAGTAAGTGTTTCTTGTTACCTACATCTAAGCAAATAGCTTTTTCACTATGTCTCGCAAGGAGAAAACGTTCCTGCTCACTAAACAACTCCTATCGTGTTCTAGAAGTTGCACAGAGGGCTGCAGAGTGTTTTGCAAGAAGAAAAAGAAAGTTGTCTAAGAAGCCTTCCTTTCAAGTATTAATGTGAAGGGAAAGGCAAGAGAGTGGGAAAGTACTGTTTTCTATCACTTTGTAAGCTGCAAACACAATCCCAGTGCTGTGTAGCAATTAGCTTGTCAGTGCACTGCAGTAAGTGTTTCTTGTTACCTACATCTAAGCAAAAAGCTTTTTCACTATGTCTCGCAAGGAGAAAACCTTCCTGCTCACTAAACAACTTCCATCGTGTTGTAGAAGTTGCACTGAAGGCTGCAGTGTGTTTTGCACCAAAAAAAAGAAAGTTGTCTAAGACGCCTTCCTTTCAAGTATTAATGTGAAGGGAAAGGCAAGAGAGTGGGAAAGTAGTGTTTTCTATCACTGTGCAAGCTGCTGACACAATCCCTGTGCTGTGTAGCAATTAGCTTGTCAGTGCACTGCAGTAAGTGTTTCTTGTTACCTACATCTAAGCATATAGCTTTTTCATTATGTCTCGCAAGGAGAAAACCTTCCTGCTCACTAAACAACTTCCATCGTGTTGTAGAAGTTGCACAGAGGGCTGCAGAGTTTTTTGAAGCAAGAAAAAGAAGGTTGTCTAAGAAGACGTGCTTTCAAGTATTAATGTGAAGGGAAAGGCAAGAGAGTGGGAAAGTTCTGTTTTCTATCACTGTGCAAGCTGCTAACACAATCCCAGTGCTGTGTAGCAATTAGCTTGTAAGTGCACTGCAGTAAGTGTTTCTTGTTACCTACATCTAATCAAATAGCTTTTTCATTATGTCTCGCAAGGAGAAAACCTTCCTGCTCACTAAACATCTCCTATCGTGTTCTAGAAGTTGCACAGAGGGCTGCAGTGTGTTTTGCAACAAGAAAAAGAAAGTTGTCTAAGAAGCCTTCCTTTCAAGTATTAATGTGAAGGGAAAGGCAAGAGAGTGGGAAAGTACTGTTTTCTATCACTGTGCAAGCTGCTAACACAATCCCAGTGCTGTGTAGCAATTAGCTTGTCAGTGCACTGCAGTAAGTGTTTCTTGTTAGCTACATCTAAGCAAAAACCTTTTTCACTATGTCTCGCAAGGAGAAAACGTTCCTGCTCACTAAACATCTCCTGTCGTGTTCTAGGGATTGCACAGAGGGCTGCAGAGTTTTTTGTAACAAGAAAAAGAAAGTTTTCTAAGTCGCCTTCCTTTCAAGTATTAATGTGAAGGGAAAGGCAAGAGAGTGGGAAAGTACTGTTTTGAATCACTTTACAAACGGCTAACACAATCCCAGTGCTGTGTAGCAATTAGCTTGTCAGTGCACTGCAGTAAGTGTTTCTTGTTACCTACATCTAAGCAAAAAGCTTTTTCACTATGTCTCGCAAGGAGAAAACGTTCCTTCTCACTAAACATCTCCTATCATGTTCTAGAAGTTGCACAGAGGGCTGCAGTGTGTTTTGCAACAAAAAAAAGAAAGTTGTCTAAGAAGCCTTCCTTTGAAGTATTAATGTGAAGGGAAAGGCAAGAGAGTGGGAAAGTACTGTTTTCTATCACTGTGCAAGCTGCTAACACAATCCCAGTGCTGTGTAGCAATTAGCTTGTCAGTGCACTGCAGTAAGTGTTTCTTGTTACCTACATCTAATCAAATAGCTTTTTCACTATGTCTCGCAAGGAGAAAACGTTCCCGCCAACTAAACATCTCCTATCGTGTTCTAGAAGTTGCACAGAGGGCTGCAGAGAGTTTTGCAACAAGAAAAAGAAAGTTGTCTAAGAAGCCTTCCTTTCAAGTATTAATGTGAAGGGAAAGGCAAGAGAGTGGGAAAGTACTGTTTTCTATCACTGTGCAAGCTGCTAACACAATCCCAGTGCTGTGTAGCAATTAGCTTGTCAGTGCACTGCAGTAAGTGTTTCTTGTTACCTACATCTAAGCAAATAGCTTTTTCACTATGTCTCGCAAGTAGAAAACGTTGCTGCTCACTAAACGACTTCCATTGTGTTGTAGAAGTTGCACAGAGGGCTGCAGTGTGTTTTGTAACAAGAAAAAGAAAGTTGTCCAAGACGCCTTCCTTTCAAGTATTAATGTGAAGAGAAAGGCAAGAGAGTGGGAAAGTACTGTTTTCTATCACTGTGCAAGCTGCTAACACAATCCCAGTGCTGTGTAGCAATTAGCTTGTCAGTGCACTGCAGTAAGTGTTTCTTGTTAACTACATCTAAGCATATAGCTTTTTCACTATGACTCGCAAGGAGAAAACCTTCCTGCTCACTAAGCAACTTCCATCGTGTTGTAGATGTTGCACAGAGGGCTGCAGAGTTTTTTGAAGCAAGAAAAAGAAGGTTGTCTAAGAAGCCGTGCTTTCAAGTATTAATGTGAAGGGAAAGGCAAGAGAGTGGGAAAGTACTGTTTTCTATCACTGTGCAAGCTGCTAACACAATCCCAGTGCTGTGTAGCAATTAGCTTGTAAGTGCACTGCAGTAAGTGTTTCTTGTTACCTACATCTAATCAAATAGCTTTTTCACTATGTCTCGCAAGGAGAAAACCTTCCTGCTCACTAAACATCTCCTGTCGTGTTCTAGAAGTTGCACAGAGGGCTGCAGAGTGTTTTGCAACAAGAAAAAGAAAGTTGTCTAAGAAGCCTTCCTTTCAAGTATTAATGTGAAGGGAAAGGCAAGAGAGTGGGAAAGTACTGTTTTCTATCACTGTGCAAGCTGCTAACACAATCCCAGTGCTGTGTAGCAATTAGCTTGTCAGTGCACTGCAGTAAGTGTTTCTTGTTACCTACATCTAAGCAAATAGCTTTTTCACTATGTCTCGCAAGTAGAAAACGTTGCTGCTCACTAAACGACTTCCATTGTGTTGTAGAAGTTGCACAGAGGGCTGCAGTGTGTTTTGCAACAAGAAAAAGAAAGTTGTCTAAGAAGCCTTCCTTTCAAGTATTAATGTGAAGGGAAAGGCAAGAGAGTGGGGAAGTACTGTTTTCTATCACTGTGCAAGCTGCTAACACAATCTCAGTGCTGTGTAGCATTTAGCATGTCAGTGCTCTGCAGTAAGTGTTTCTTGTTACCTACATCTAAGCATATAGCTTTTTTACTATGTCTCGCAAGGAGAAAACCTTCCTGCTCACTCAACATCTTCTATCGAGTTCTAGAAGTTGCACAGGGGGCTGCAGTGTGTTTTGTAACAAGAAAAAGAAAGTTGTCTAAGAAGCCTTCCTTTGAAGTATTATTGTGAAGGGAAAGGCAAGAGAGTGGGAAAGTACTGTTTTCTATCACTGTGCAAGCTGCTAACACAATCCCAGTGCTGTGTAGCAATTAGCTTGTCAGTGCACTGCAGTAAGTGTTTCTTGTTACCTACATCTAAGCAAAAAGCTTTTTCACTATGTCTCGCAAGGAGAAAACGTTCCTGCTCACTAAACATCTCCTGTCGTGTTCTAGGGATTGCACAGAGGGCTGCAGAGTTTTTTAGCAACAAGAAAAAGAACGTTGTCTAAGACGCCTTCCTTTCAAGTATTAATGTGAAGGGAAAGGCAAGAGAGTGGGCAAGTACTGTTTTCTATCACTGTGCAAGCTGCTAACACAATCCCAGTGCTGTGTAGCAATTAGCTTGTAGGTGCACTGCAGTAAGTGTTTCTTGTTACCTACATCTAAGCAAAAAGCTTTTTCACTATGTCTCGCAAGTAGAAAACGTTGCTGCTCACTAAACAACTTCCATTGTGTTGTAGAAGTTGCACAGAGGGCTGCAGTGTGTTTTGTAACAAGAAAAAGAGAGTTGTCCAAGACGCCTTCCTTTCAAGTATTAATGTGAAGAGAAAGGCAAGAGAGTGGGAAAGTACTGTTTTCTATCACTGTGCAAGCTGCTAACACAATCCCAGTGCTGTGTAGCAATTAGCTTGTCAGTGCACTGCAGTAAGTGTTTCTTGTTACCTACATCTAAGCATATAGCTTTTTCACTATGTCTCGCAAGGAGAAAACGTTCCTGCTCACTAAACAACTTCCATCGTGTTGTAGAAGTTGCACAGAGGGCTGCAGAGTTTTTTGAAGCAAGAAAAAGAAGGTTGTCTAAGAAGCCGTGCTTTCAAGTATTAATGTGAAGGGAAAGGCAAGAGAGTGGGAAAGTACTGTTTTCTATCACTGTGCAAGCTGCTAACACAATCCCAGTGCTGTGTAGCAATTAGCTTGTAGGTGCACTGCAGTAAGTGTTTCTTGTTACCTACATCTAATCAAATAGCTTTTTCACTATGTCTCGCAAGGAGAAAACCTTCCTGCTCACTAAAGATCTCCTATCGTGTTCTAGAAGTTGCACAGAGGGCTGCAGAGTGTTTTGCAACAAGAAAAAGAAAGTTGTCTAAGAAGCCTTCCTTTCAAGTATTAATGTGAAGGGAAAGGCAAGAGAGTGGGAAAGTACTGTTTTCTATCACTGTGCAAGCTGCTAACACAATCCCAGTGCTGTGTAGCAATTAGCTTGTCAGTGCACTGCAGTAAGTGTTTCTTGTTACCTACATCTAAGCAAAAAGCTTTTTCACTATGTCTCGCAAGGAGAAAACGTTCCTGCTCACTAAACATCTCCTGTCGTGTTCTAGGGATTGCACAGAGGGCTGCAGAGTTTTTTGTAACAAGAAAAAGAAAGTTGTCTAAGACGCCTTCCTTTCAAGTATTAATGTGAAGGGAAAGGCAAGAGAGTGGGAAAGTACTGTTTTGAATCACTTTACAAACGGCTAACACAATCCCAGTGCTGTGTAGCAATTAGCTTGTCAGTGCACTGCAGTAAGTGTTTCTTGTTACCTACATCTAATCAAATAGCTTTTTCACTATGTCTCGCAAGGAGAAAACCTTCCTGCTCACTAAACATCTCCTATCGTGTTCTAGAAGTTGCACAGAGGGCTGCAGTGTGTTTTGCAACAAGAAAAAGAAAGTTGTCTAAGAAGCCTTCCTTTCAAGTATTAATGTGAAGGAAAAGGCAAGAGAGTGGGAAAGTACTGTTTTCTATCACTGTGCAAGCTGCTAACACAATCCCAGTGCTGTGTAGCAATTAGCTTGTCAGTGCACTGCAGTAAGTGTTTCTTGTTACCTACATCTAAGCAAAAAGCTTTTTCACTATGTCTCGCAAGGAGAAAACCTTCTTGCTCAATAAACAACTTCCATCGTGTTCTAGAAGTTGCACAGAGGGCTGCAGTGTTTTTTGCAACAAGAAAAAGAAAGTTGTCTAAGAAGCCTTCCTTTCAAGTATTAATGTGAAGGGAAAGGCAAGAGAGTGGGGAAATACTGTTTTCTATCACTGTGCAAGCTGCTAACACAATCCCAGTGCTGTGTAGCAATTAGCTTGTCAGTGCACTGCAGTAAGTGTTTCTTGTTACCTACATCTAAGCATATAGCTTTTTTACTATGTCTCGCAAGGAGAAAACCTTCCTGCTCACTAAACATCTCCTATCGTGTTCTAGAAGTTGCACAGGGGGCTGCAGTGTGTTTTGTAACAAGAAAAAGAAAGCTGTCTAAGAAGCCTTCCTTTGAAGTATTATTGTGAAGGGAAAGGCAAGAGAGTGGGAAAGTACTGTTTTGAATCACTTTACAAACTGCTAACACAATCCCAGTGCTTTGTAGCAATTAGCTTGTCAGTGCACTGCAGTAAGTGTTTCTTGTTACCTACATCTAAGCAAAAAGCTTTTTCACTATGTCTCGCAAGGAGAATACGTTCCTGCTCACTAAACATCTCCTGTCGTGTTCTAGGGATTGCACAGAGGGCTGCAGATTTTTTTAGCAACAAGAAAAAGAAAGTTGTCTAAGACGCCTTCCTTTCAAGTATTAATGTGAAGGGAAATGCAAGAGAGTGGGAAAGTACTGTTTTCTATCACTTTGCAAGTTGCTAACACAATCTCAGTGCTGCGTAGCATTTAGCTTGTCAGTGCACTGCAGTAAGTGTTTCTTGTTACCTACATCTAAGCAAATAGCTTTTTCACTATGTCTCGCAAGGAGAAAACGTTCCTGCTCACTAAACAACTCCTATCGTGTTCTAGAAGTTGCACAGAGGGCTGCAGAGTGTTTTGCAAGAAGAAAAAGAAAGTTGTCTAAGAAGCCTTCCTTTCAAGTATTAATGTGAAGGGAAAGGCAAGAGAGTGGGAAAGTACTGTTTTCTATCACTTTGTAAGCTGCAAACACAATCCCAGTGCTGTGTAGCAATTAGCTTGTCAGTGCACTGCAGTAAGTGTTTCTTGTTACCTACATCTAAGCAAAAAGCTTTTTCACTATGTCTCGCAAGGAGAAAACCTTCCTGCTCACTAAACAACTTCCATCGTGTTGTAGAAGTTGCACTGAAGGCTGCAGTGTGTTTTGCACCAAAAAAAAGAAAGTTGTCTAAGACGCCTTCCTTTCAAGTATTAATGTGAAGGGAAAGGCAAGAGAGTGGGAAAGTAGTGTTTTCTATCACTGTGCAAGCTGCTGACACAATCCCTGTGCTGTGTAGCAATTAGCTTGTCAGTGCACTGCAGTAAGTGTTTCTTGTTACCTACATCTAAGCATATAGCTTTTTCATTATGTCTCGCAAGGAGAAAACCTTCCTGCTCACTAAACAACTTCCATCGTGTTGTAGAAGTTGCACAGAGGGCTGCAGAGTTTTTTGAAGCAAGAAAAAGAAGGTTGTCTAAGAAGACGTGCTTTCAAGTATTAATGTGAAGGGAAAGGCAAGAGAGTGGGAAAGTTCTGTTTTCTATCACTGTGCAAGCTGCTAACACAATCCCAGTGCTGTGTAGCAATTAGCTTGTAAGTGCACTGCAGTAAGTGTTTCTTGTTACCTACATCTAATCAAATAGCTTTTTCATTATGTCTCGCAAGGAGAAAACCTTCCTGCTCACTAAACATCTCCTATCGTGTTCTAGAAGTTGCACAGAGGGCTGCAGTGTGTTTTGCAACAAGAAAAAGAAAGTTGTCTAAGAAGCCTTCCTTTCAAGTATTAATGTGAAGGGAAAGGCAAGAGAGTGGGAAAGTACTGTTTTCTATCACTGTGCAAGCTGCTAACACAATCCCAGTGCTGTGTAGCAATTAGCTTGTCAGTGCACTGCAGTAAGTGTTTCTTGTTAGCTACATCTAAGCAAAAACCTTTTTCACTATGTCTCGCAAGGAGAAAACGTTCCTGCTCACTAAACATCTCCTGTCGTGTTCTAGGGATTGCACAGAGGGCTGCAGAGTTTTTTGTAACAAGAAAAAGAAAGTTTTCTAAGTCGCCTTCCTTTCAAGTATTAATGTGAAGGGAAAGGCAAGAGAGTGGGAAAGTACTGTTTTGAATCACTTTACAAACGGCTAACACAATCCCAGTGCTGTGTAGCAATTAGCTTGTCAGTGCACTGCAGTAAGTGTTTCTTGTTACCTACATCTAAGCAAAAAGCTTTTTCACTATGTCTCGCAAGGAGAAAACGTTCCTTCTCACTAAACATCTCCTATCATGTTCTAGAAGTTGCACAGAGGGCTGCAGTGTGTTTTGCAACAAAAAAAAGAAAGTTGTCTAAGAAGCCTTCCTTTGAAGTATTAATGTGAAGGGAAAGGCAAGAGAGTGGGAAAGTACTGTTTTCTATCACTGTGCAAGCTGCTAACACAATCCCAGTGCTGTGTAGCAATTAGCTTGTCAGTGCACTGCAGTAAGTGTTTCTTGTTACCTACATCTAATCAAATAGCTTTTTCACTATGTCTCGCAAGGAGAAAACGTTCCCGCCAACTAAACATCTCCTATCGTGTTCTAGAAGTTGCACAGAGGGCTGCAGAGAGTTTTGCAACAAGAAAAAGAAAGTTGTCTAAGAAGCCTTCCTTTCAAGTATTAATGTGAAGGGAAAGGCAAGAGAGTGGGAAAGTACTGTTTTCTATCACTGTGCAAGCTGCTAACACAATCCCAGTGCTGTGTAGCAATTAGCTTGTCAGTGCACTGCAGTAAGTGTTTCTTGTTACCTACATCTAAGCAAATAGCTTTTTCACTATGTCTCGCAAGTAGAAAACGTTGCTGCTCACTAAACGACTTCCATTGTGTTGTAGAAGTTGCACAGAGGGCTGCAGTGTGTTTTGTAACAAGAAAAAGAAAGTTGTCCAAGACGCCTTCCTTTCAAGTATTAATGTGAAGAGAAAGGCAAGAGAGTGGGAAAGTACTGTTTTCTATCACTGTGCAAGCTGCTAACACAATCCCAGTGCTGTGTAGCAATTAGCTTGTCAGTGCACTGCAGTAAGTGTTTCTTGTTAACTACATCTAAGCATATAGCTTTTTCACTATGACTCGCAAGGAGAAAACCTTCCTGCTCACTAAGCAACTTCCATCGTGTTGTAGATGTTGCACAGAGGGCTGCAGAGTTTTTTGAAGCAAGAAAAAGAAGGTTGTCTAAGAAGCCGTGCTTTCAAGTATTAATGTGAAGGGAAAGGCAAGAGAGTGGGAAAGTACTGTTTTCTATCACTGTGCAAGCTGCTAACACAATCCCAGTGCTGTGTAGCAATTAGCTTGTAAGTGCACTGCAGTAAGTGTTTCTTGTTACCTACATCTAATCAAATAGCTTTTTCACTATGTCTCGCAAGGAGAAAACCTTCCTGCTCACTAAACATCTCCTGTCGTGTTCTAGAAGTTGCACAGAGGGCTGCAGAGTGTTTTGCAACAAGAAAAAGAAAGTTGTCTAAGAAGCCTTCCTTTCAAGTATTAATGTGAAGGGAAAGGCAAGAGAGTGGGAAAGTACTGTTTTCTATCACTGTGCAAGCTGCTAACACAATCCCAGTGCTGTGTAGCAATTAGCTTGTCAGTGCACTGCAGTAAGTGTTTCTTGTTACCTACATCTAAGCAAAAACCTTTTTCACTATGTCTCGCAAGGAGAAAACGTTCCTGCTCACTAAACATCTCCTGTCGTGTTCTAGGGATTGCACAGAGGGCTGCAGAGTTTTTTGTAACAAGAAAAAGAAAGTTGTCTAAGTCGCCTTCCTTTCAAGTATTAATGTGAAGGGAAAGGCAAGAGAGTGGGAAAGTACTGTTTTGAATCACTTTACAAACGGCTAACACAATCCCAGTGCTGTGTAGCAATTAGCTTGTCAGTGCACTGCAGTAAGTGTTTCTTGTTACCTACATCTAAGCAAAAAGCTTTTTCACTATGTCTCGCAAGGAGAAAACGTTCCTTCTCACTAAACATCTCCTATCATGTTCTAGAAGTTGCACAGAGGGCTGCAGTGTGTTTTGCAACAAAAAAAAGAAAGTTGTCTAAGAAGCCTTCCTTTGAAGTATTAATGTGAAGGGAAAGGCAAGAGAGTGGGAAAGTACTGTTTTCTATCACTGTGCAAGCTGCTAACACAATCCCAGTGCTGTGTAGCAATTAGCTTGTCAGTGCACTGCAGTAAGTGTTTCTTGTTACCTACATCTAATCAAATAGCTTTTTCACTATGTCTCGCAAGGAGAAAACGTTCCCGCCAACTAAACATCTCCTATCGTGTTTTAGAAGTTGCACAGAGGGCTGCAGAGTGTTTTGCAACAAGAAAAAGAAAGTTGTCTAAGAAGCCTTCCTTTCAAGTATTAATGTGAAGGGAAAGGCAAGAGAGTGGGAAAGTACTGTTTTCTATCACTGTGCAAGCTGCTAACACAATCCCAGTGCTGTGTAGCAATTAGCTTGTCAGTGCACTGCAGTAAGTGTTTCTTGTTACCTACATCTAAGCAAATAGCTTTTTCACTATGTCTCGCAAGTAGAAAACGTTGCTGCTCACTAAACGACTTCCATTGTGTTGTAGAAGTTGCACAGAGGGCTGCAGTGTGTTTTGTAACAAGAAAAAGAAAGTTGTCCAAGACGCCTTCCTTTCAAGTATTAATGTGAAGAGAAAGGCAAGAGAGTGGGAAAGTACTGTTTTCTATCACTGTGCAAGCTGCTAACACAATCCCAGTGCTGTGTAGCAATTAGCTTGTCAGTGCACTGCAGTAAGTGTTTCTTGTTACCTACATCTAAGCAAAAAGCTTTTTCACTATGTCTCGCAAGGAGAAAACCTTCTTGCTCAATAAACAACTTCCATCGTGTTCTAGAAGTTGCACAGAGGGCTGCAGTGTTTTTTGCAACAAGAAAAAGAAAGTTGTCTAAGAAGCCTTCCTTTCAAGTATTAATGTGAAGGGAAAGGCAAGAGAGTGGGGAAATACTGTTTTCTATCACTGTGCAAGCTGCTAACACAATCCCAGTGCTGTGTAGCAATTAGCTTGTCAGTGCACTGCAGTAAGTGTTTCTTGTTACCTACATCTAAGCATATAGCTTTTTTACTATGTCTCGCAAGGAGAAAACCTTCCTGCTCACTAAACATCTCCTATCGTGTTCTAGAAGTTGCACAGGGGGCTGCAGTGTGTTTTGTAACAAGAAAAAGAAAGCTGTCTAAGAAGCCTTCCTTTGAAGTATTATTGTGATGGGAAAGGCAAGAGAGTGGGAAAGTACTGTTTTGAATCACTTTACAAACTGCTAACACAATCCCAGTGCTTTGTAGCAATTAGCTTGTCAGTGCACTGCAGTAAGTGTTTCTTGTTACCTACATCTAAGCAAAAAGCTTTTTCACTATGTCTCGCAAGGAGAATACGTTCCTGCTCACTAAACATCTCCTGTCGTGTTCTAGGGATTGCACAGAGGGCTGCAGATTTTTTTAGCAACAAGAAAAAGAAAGTTGTCTAAGACGCCTTCCTTTCAAGTATTAATGTGAAGGGAAATGCAAGAGAGTGGGAAAGTACTGTTTTCTATCACTTTGCAAGTTGCTAACACAATCTCAGTGCTGCGTAGCATTTAGCTTGTCAGTGCACTGCAGTAAGTGTTTCTTGTTACCTACATCTAAGCAAATAGCTTTTTCACTATGTCTCGCAAGGAGAAAACGTTCCTGCTCACTAAAGATCTCCTATCGTGTTGTAGAAGTTGTACAGAGGGCTGCAGTGTGTTTTGCAAAAAGAAAAAGAAAGTTGTGTAAGAATCCTTCCTTTCAAGTATTAATTTGAATGGAATGGCAAGAGAATGAGAAAGTACTGTTTTCTATCACTGTGCAAGCTTGAAACACAATCCCAGTGCTGTCTAGCAATTAGCTTGTCAGTGCACTGCAGTAAGTGTTTCTTGTTACCTTCATCTAATCAAATAGCTTTTTCACTATGTCTCGCAAGGAGAAAACGTTCCTGCTCACTAAACATCTCCTGTCGTGTTCTAGGGATTGCACAGAGGGCTGCAGAGTTTTTAGCAACAAGAAAAAGAAAGTTGTCTAAGACGCCTTCCTTTCAAGTATTAATGTGAAGAGAAAGGCAAGAGAGTGGGAAAGTACTGTTTTCTATCACTTTGCAAGCTGCTAACACAATCTCAGTGCTGTGTAGCAATTAGCTTGTCAGTGCACTGCAGTAAGTGTTTCTTGTTACCTACATCTAAGCAAATAGCTTTTTCACTATGTCTCGCAAGGAGAAAACGTTCCTTCTCACTAAACCACTCCTATCGTGTTCTAGAAGTTGCACAGAGGGCTGCAGAGTGTTTTGCAAGAAGAAAAAGAAAGTTGTCTAAGAAGCCTTCCTTTCAAGTATTAATGTGAAGGGAAAGGCAAGAGGGTGGGAAAGTACTGTTTTCTATCACTTTGTAAGCTGCAAACACAATCCCAGTGCTGTGTAGCAATTAGCTTGTCAGTGCACTGCAGTAAGTGTTTCTTGTTACCTACATCTAAGCAAATAGCTTTTTCACTATGTCTCGCAAGGAGAAAACCTTCCTGCTCACTAAACAACTTCCATCGTGTTGTAGAAGTTGCACTGAAGGCTGCAGTGTGTTTTGCACCAAAAAAAAGAAAGTTGTCTAAGACGCCTTCCTTTCAAGTATTAATGTGAAGGGAAAGGCAAGAGAGTGGGAAAGTAGTGTTTTCTATCACTGTGCAAGCTGCTGACACAATCCCTGTGCTGTGTAGCAATTAGCTTGTCAGTGCACTGCAGTAAGTGTTTCTTGTTACCTACATCTAAGCATATAGCTTTTTCATTATGTCTCGCAAGGAGAAAACCTTCCTGCTCACTAAACAACTTCCATCGTGTTGTAGAAGTTGCACAGAGGGCTGCAGAGTTTTTTGAAGCAAGAAAAAGAAGGTTGTCTAAGAAGACGTGCTTTCAAGTATTAATGTGAAGGGAAAGGCAAGAGAGTGGGAAAGTACTGTTTTCTATCACTGTGCAAGCTGCTAACACAATCCCAGTGCTGTGTAGCAATTAGCTTGTCAGTGCACTGCAGTAAGTGTTTCTTGTTACCTACATCTAAGCAAAAACCTTTTTCACTATGTCTCGCAAGGAGAAAACGTTCCTGCTCACTAAACATCTCCTGTCGTGTTCTAGGGATTGCACAGAGGGCTGCAGAGTTTTTTGTAACAAGAAAAAGAAAGTTGTCTAAGTCGCCTTCCTTTCAAGTATTAATGTGAAGGGAAAGGCAAGAGAGTGGGAAAGTACTGTTTTGAATCACTTTACAAACGGCTAACACAATCCCAGTGCTGTGTAGCAATTAGCTTGTCAGTGCACTGCAGTAAGTGTTTCTTGTTACCTACATCTAAGCAAAAAGCTTTTTCACTATGTCTCGCAAGGAGAAAACGTTCCTTCTCACTAAACATCTCCTATCCTGTTCTAGAAGTTGCACAGAGGGCTGCAGTGTGTTTTGCAACAAAAAAAAGAAAGTTGTCTAAGAAGCCTTCCTTTGAAGTATTAATGTGAAGGGAAAGGCAAGAGAGTGGGAAAGTACTGTTTTCTATCACTGTGCAAGCTGCTAACACAATCCCAGTGCTGTGTAGCAATTAGCTTGTCAGTGCACTGCAGTAAGTGTTTCTTGTTACCTACATCTAATCAAATAGCTTTTTCACTATGTCTCGCAAGGAGAAAACGTTCCCGCCAACTAAACATCTCCTATCGTGTTTTAGAAGTTGCACAGAGGGCTGCAGAGTGTTTTGCAACAAGAAAAAGAAAGTTGTCTAAGAAGCCTTCCTTTCAAGTATTAATGTGAAGGGAAAGGCAAGAGAGTGGGAAAGTACTGTTTTCTATCACTGTGCAAGCTGCTAACACAATCCCAGTGCTGTGTAGCAATTAGCTTGTCAGTGCACTGCAGTAAGTGTTTCTTGTTACCTACATCTAAGCAAATAGCTTTTTCACTATGTCTCGCAAGTAGAAAACGTTGCTGCTCACTAAACGACTTCCATTGTGTTGTAGAAGTTGCACAGAGGGCTGCAGTGTGTTTTGTAACAAGAAAAAGAAAGTTGTCCAAGACGCCTTCCTTTCAAGTATTAATGTGAAGAGAAAGGCAAGAGAGTGGGAAAGTACTGTTTTCTATCACTGTGCAAGCTGCTAACACAATCCCAGTGCTGTGTAGCAATTAGCTTGTCAGTGCACTGCAGTAAGTGTTTCTTGTTAACTACATCTAAGCATATAGCTTTTTCACTATGTCTCGCAAGGAGAAAACCTTCCTGCTCACTAAGAAACTTCCATCGTGTTGTAGAAGTTGCACAGAGGGCTGCAGAGTTTTTTGAAGCAAGAAAAAGAAGGTTGTCTAAGAAGCCGTGCTTTCAAGTATTAATGTGAAGGGAAAGGCAAGAGAGTGGGAAAGTACTGTTTTCTATCACTGTGCAAGCTGCTAACACAATCCCAGTGCTGTGTAGCAATTAGCTTGTAAGTGCACTGCAGTAAGTGTTTCTTGTTACCTACATCTAATCAAATAGCTTTTTCACTATGTCTCGCAAGGAGAAAACCTTCCTGCTCACTAAACATCTCCTATCGTGTTCTAGAAGTTGCACAGAGGGCTGCAGAGTGTTTTGCAACAAGAAAAAGAAAGTTGTCTAAGAAGCCTTCCTTTCAAGTATTAATGTGAAGGGAAAGGCAAGAGAGTGGGAAAGTACTGTTTTCTATCACTGTGCAAGCTGCTAACACAATCCCAGTGCTGTGTAGCAATTAGCTTGTCAGTGCACTGCAGTAAGTGTTTCTTGTTAGCTACATCTAAGCAAAAAGCTTTTTCACTATGTCTCGCAAGGAGAAAACGTTCCTGCTCACTAAACATCTCCTGTCGTGTTCTAGGGATTGCACAGAGGGCTGCAGAGTTTTTTGTAACAAGAAAAAGAAAGTTGTCTAAGACGCCTTCCTTTCAAGTATTAATGTGAAGGGAAAGGCAAGAGAGTGGGAAAGTACTGTTTTGAATCACTTTACAAACGGCTAACACAATCCCAGTGCTGTGTAGCAATTAGCTTGTCAGTGCACTGCAGTAAGTGTTTCTTGTTACCTACATCTAAGCAAAAAGCTTTTTCACTATGTCTCGCAAGGAGAAAACGTTCCTTCTCACTAAACATCTCCTATCGTGTTCTAGAAGTTGCACAGAGGGCTGCAGTGTGTTTTGCAACAAAAAAAAGAAAGTTGTCTAAGAAGCCGTGCTTTCAAGTATTAATGTGAAGGGAAAGGCAAGAGAGTGGGAAAGTACTGTTTTCTATCACTGTGAAAGCTGCTAACACAATCCCAGTGCTGTGTAGCAATTAGCTTGTCAGTGCACTGCAGTAAGTGTTTCTTGTTACCTACATCTAATCAAATAGCTTTTTCACTATGTCTCGCAAGGAGAAAACGTTCCCGCCAACTAAACATCTCCTATCGTGTTCTAGAAGTTGCACAGAGGGCTGCAGAGTGTTTTGCAACAAGAAAAAGAAAGTTGTCTAAGAAGCCTTCCTTTCAAGTATTAATGTGAAGGGAAAGGCAAGAGAGTGGGAAAGTACTGTTTTCTATCACTGTGCAAGCTGCTAACACAATCCCAGTGCTGTGTAGCAATTAGCTTGTCAGTGCACTGCAGTAAGTGTTTCTTGTTAGCTACATCTAAGCAAAAAGCTTTTTCACTATGTCTCGCAAGGAGAAAACGTTCCTGCTCACTAAACATCTCCTGTCGTGTTCTAGGGATTGCACAGAGGGCTGCAGAGTTTTTTGTAACAAGAAAAAGAAAGTTGTCTAAGACGCCTTCCTTTCAAGTATTAATGTGAAGGGAAAGGCAAGAGAGTGGGAAAGTACTGTTTTCTATCACTTTGTAAGCTGCAAACACAATCCCAGTGCTGTGTAGCAATTAGCTTGTCAGTGCACTGCAGTAAGTGTTTCTTGTTACCTACATCTAAGAAAATAGCTTTTTCACTATGTCTCGCAAGGAGAAAACGTTGCTGCTCACTAAACAACTTCCATCGTGTTGTAGAAGTTGCACTGAAGGCTGCAGTGTGTTTTGCACCAAAAAAAAGAAAGTTGTCTAAGACGCCTTCCTTTCAAGTATTAATGTGAAGGGAAAGGCAAGAGAGTGGGCAAGTACTGTTTTCTATCACTGTGCAAGCTGCTAACACAATCCCAGTGCTGTGTAGCATTTAGCATGTCAGTGCTCTGCAGTAAGTGTTTCTTGTTACCTACATCTAAGCATATAGCTTTTTCACTATGTCTCGCAAGGAGAAAACGTTCCTGCTCACTAAACAACTTCCATCGTGTTGTAGAAGTTGCACAGAGGGCTGCAGAGTTTTTTGAAGCAAGAAAAAGAAGGTTGTCTAAGAAGCCGTGCTTTCAAGTATTAATGTGAAGGGAAAGGCAAGAGAGTGGGAAAGTACTGTTTTCTATCACTGTGCAAGCTGCTAACACAATCCCAGTGCTGTGTAGCAATTAGCTTGTAGGTGCACTGCAGTAAGTGTTTCTTGTTACCTACATCTAAGCATATAGCTTTTTTACTATGTCTCGCAAGGAGAAAACCTTCCTGCTCACTCAACATCTTCTATCGAGTTCTAGAAGTTGCACAGGGGGCTGCAGTGTGTTTTGTAACAAGAAAAAGAAAGTTGTCTAAGAAGCCTTCCTTTGAAGTATTATTGTGAAGGGAAAGGCAAGAGAGTGGGAAAGTACTGTTTTGAATCACTTTACAAACGGCTAACACAATCCCAGTGCTGTGTAGCAATTAGCTTGTCAGTGCACTGCAGTAAGTGTTTCTTGTTACCTACATCTAATCAAATAGCTTTTTCACTATGTCTCGCAAGGAGAAAACGTTCCTGCTCACTAAACATCTTCTATCGAGTTCTAGAAGTTGCACAGGGGGCTGCAGTGTGTTTTGTAACAAGAAAAAGAAAGTTGTCTAAGAAGCCTTCCTTTGAAGTATTATTGTGAAGGGAAAGGCAAGAGAGTGGGAAAGTACTGTTTTGAATCACTTTACAAACGGCTAACACAATCCCAGTGCTGTGTAGCAATTAGCTTGTAGGTGCACTGCAGTAAGTGTTTCTTGTTACCTACATCTAAGCAAAAAGCTTTTTCACTATGTCTCGCAAGTAGAAAACGTTGCTGCTCACTAAACAACTTCCATTGTGTTGTAGAAGTTGCACAGAGGGCTGCAGTGTGTTTTGTAACAAGAAAAAGAAAGTTGTCCAAGACGCCTTCCTTTCAAGTATTAATGTGAAGAGAAAGGCAAGAGAGTGGGAAAGTACTGTTTTCTATCACTGTGCAAGCTGCTAACACAATCCCAGTGCTGTGTAGCAATTAGCTTGTCAGTGCACTGCAGTAAGTGTTTCTTGTTACCTACATCTAAGCATATAGCTTTTTCACTATGTCTCGCAAGGAGAAAACCTTCCTGCTCACTAAACAACTTCCATCGTGTTGTAGAAGTTGCACAGAGGGCTGCAGAGTTTTTTGAAGCAAGAAAAAGAAGGTTGTCTAAGAAGCCGTGCTTTCAAGTATTAATGTGAAGGGAAAGGCAAGAGAGTGGGAAAGTACTGTTTTCTATCACTGTGCAAGCTGCTAACACAATCCCAGTGCTGTGTAGCAATTAGCTTGTAGGTGCACTGCAGTAAGTGTTTCTTGTTACCTACATCTAATCAAATAGCTTTTTCACTATGTCTCGCAAGGAGAAAACCTTCCTGCTCACTAAAGATCTCCTATCGTGTTCTAGAAGTTGCACAGAGGGCTGCAGAGTGTTTTGCAACAAGAAAAAGAAAGTTGTCTAAGAAGCCTTCCTTTCAAGTATTAATGTGAAGGGAAAGGCAAGAGAGTGGGAAAGTACTGTTTTCTATCACTGTGCAAGCTGCTAACACAATCCCAGTGCTGTGTAGCAATTAGCTTGTCAGTGCACTGCAGTAAGTGTTTCTTGTTACCTACATCTAAGCAAAAAGCTTTTTCACTATGTCTCGCAAGGAGAAAACGTTCCTGCTCACTAAACATCTCCTGTCGTGTTCTAGGGATTGCACAGAGGGCTGCAGAGTTTTTTGTAACAAGAAAAAGAAAGTTTTCTAAGAAGCCTTCCTTTCAAGTATTAATGTGAAGGGAAAGGCAAGAGAGTGGGAAAGTACTGTTTTGAATCACTTTACAAACGGCTAACACAATCCCAGTGCTGTGTAGCAATTAGCTTGTCAGTGCACTGCAGTAAGTGTTTCTTGTTACCTACATCTAATCAAATAGCTTTTTCACTATGTCTCGCAAGGAGAAAACCTTCCTGCTCACTAAACATCTCCTATCGTGTTCTAGAAGTTGCACAGAGGGCTGCAGTGTGTTTTGCAACAAGAAAAAGAAAGTTGTCTAAGAAGCCTTCCTTTCAAGTATTAATGTGAAGGAAAAGGCAAGAGAGTGGGAAAGTACTGTTTTCTATCACTGTGCAAGCTGCTAACACAATCCCAGTGCTGTGTAGCAATTAGCTTGTCAGTGCACTGCAGTAAGTGTTTCTTGTTACCTACATCTAAGCAAAAAGCTTTTTCACTATGTCTCGCAAGGAGAAAACCTTCTTGCTCAATAAACAACTTCCATCGTGTTCTAGAAGTTGCACAGAGGGCTGCAGTGTTTTTTGCAACAAGAAAAAGAAAGTTGTCTAAGAAGCCTTCCTTTCAAGTATTAATGTGAAGGGAAAGGCAAGAGAGTGGGGAAATACTGTTTTCTATCACTGTGCAAGCTGCTAACACAATCCCAGTGCTGTGTAGCAATTAGCTTGTCAGTGCACTGCAGTAAGTGTTTCTTGTTACCTACATCTAAGCATATAGCTTTTTTACTATGTCTCGCAAGGAGAAAACCTTCCTGCTCACTAAACATCTCCTATCGTGTTCTAGAAGTTGCACAGGGGGCTGCAGAGTGTTTTGTAACAAGAAAAAGAAAGCTGTCTAAGAAGCCTTCCTTTGAAGTATTATTGTGAAGGGAAAGGCAAGAGAGTGGGAAAGTACTGTTTTGAATCACTTTACAAACTGCTAACACAATCCCAGTGCTGTGTAGCAATTAGCTTGTCAGTGCACTGCAGTAAGTGTTTCTTGTTACCTTCATCTAATCAAATAGCTTTTTCACTATGTCTCGCAAGGAGAAAACGTTCCTGCTCACTAAACATCTCCTGTCGTGTTCTAGGGATTGCACAGAGGGCTGCAGAGTTTTTAGCAACAAGAAAAAGAAAGTTGTCTAAGACGCCTTCCTTTCAAGTATTAATGTGAAGAGAAAGGCAAGAGATTGGGAAAGTACTGTTTTCTATCACTTTGCAAGCTGCTAACACAATCTCAGTGCTGTGTAGCAATTAGCTTGTCAGTGCACTGCAGTAAGTGTTTCTTGTTACCTACATCTAAGCAAATAGCTTTTTCACTATGTCTCGCAAGGAGAAAACGTTCCTTCTCACTAAACAACTCCTATCGTGTTCTAGAAGTTGCACAGAGGGCTGCAGAGTGTTTTGCAAGAAGAAAAAGAAAGTTGTCTAAGAAGCCTTCCTTTCAAGTATTAATGTGAAGGGAAAGGCAAGAGAGTGGGAAAGTACTGTTTTCTATCACTGTGCAAGCTGCAAACACAATCCCAGTGCTGTGTAGCAATTAGCTTGTCAGTGCACTGCAGTAAGTGTTTCTTGTTACCTACATCTAAGCAAATAGCTTTTTCACTATGTCTCGCAAGGAGAAAACCTTCCTGCTCACTAAACAACTTCCATCGTGTTGTAGAAGTTGCACTGAAGGCTGCAGTGTGTTTTGCACCAAAAAAAAGAAAGTTGTCTAAGACGCCTTCCTTTCAAGTATTAATGTGAAGGGAAAGGCAAGAGAGTGGGAAAGTAGTGTTTTCTATCACTGTGCAAGCTGCTGACACAATCCCTGTGCTGTGTAGCAATTAGCTTGTCAGTGCACTGCAGTAAGTGTTTCTTGTTACCTACATCTAAGCATATAGCTTTTTCATAATGTCTCGCAAGGAGAAAACCTTCCTGCTCACTAAACAACTTCCATCGTGTTGTAGAAGTTGCACAGAGGGCTGCAGAGTTTTTTGAAGCAAGAAAAAGAAGGTTGTCTAAGAAGACGTGCTTTCAAGTATTAATGTGAAGGGAAAGGCAAGAGAGTGGGAAAGTTCTGTTTTCTATCACTGTGCAAGCTGCTAACACAATCCCAGTGCTGTGTAGCAATTAGCTTGTAAGTGCACTGCAGTAAGTGTTTCTTGTTACCTACATCTAATCAAATAGCTTTTTCATTATGTCTCGCAAGGAGAAAACCTTCCTGCTCACTAAACATCTCCTATCGTGTTCTAGAAGTTGCACAGAGGGCTGCAGAGTGTTTTGCAACAAGAAAAAGAAAGTTGTCTAAGAAGCCTTCCTTTCAAGTATTAATGTGAAGGGAAAGGCAAGAGAGTGGGAAAGTACTGTTTTCTATCACTGTGCAAGCTGCTAACACAATCCCAGTGCTGTGTAGCAATTAGCTTGTAAGTGCACTGCAGTAAGTGTTTCTTGTTACCTACATCTAAGCAAAAACCTTTTTCACTATGTCTCGCAAGGAGAAAACGTTCCTGCTCACTAAACATCTCCTGTCGTGTTCTAGGGATTGCACAGAGGGCTGCAGAGTTTTTTGTAACAAGAAAAAGAAAGTTGTCTAAGTCGCCTTCCTTTCAAGTATTAATGTGAAGGGAAAGGCAAGAGAGTGGGAAAGTACTGTTTTGAATCACTTTACAAACGGCTAACACAATCCCAGTGCTGTGTAGCAATTAGCTTGTCAGTGCACTGCAGTAAGTGTTTCTTGTTACCTACATCTAAGCAAAAAGCTTTTTCACTATGTCTCGCAAGGAGAAAACGTTCCTTCTCACTAAACATCTCCTATCATGTTCTAGAAGTTGCACAGAGGGCTGCAGTGTGTTTTGCAACAAAAAAAAGAAAGTTGTCTAAGAAGCCTTCCTTTGAAGTATTAATGTGAAGGGAAAGGCAAGAGAGTGGGAAAGTACTGTTTTCTATCACTGTGCAAGCTGCTAACACAATCCCAGTGCTGTGTAGCAATTAGCTTGTCAGTGCACTGCAGTAAGTGTTTCTTGTTACCTACATCTAATCAAATAGCTTTTTCACTATGTCTCGCAAGGAGAAAACGTTCCCGCCAACTAAACATCTCCTATCGTGTTCTAGAAGTTGCACAGAGGGCTGCAGAGTGTTTTGCAACAAGAAAAAGAAAGTTGTCTAAGAAGCCTTCCTTTCAAGTATTAATGTGAAGGGAAAGGCAAGAGAGTGGGAAAGTACTGTTTTCTATCACTGTGCAAGCTGCTAACACAATCCCAGTGCTGTGTAGCATTTAGCATGTCAGTGCTCTGCAGTAAGTGTTTCTTGTTACCTACATCTAAGCATATAGCTTTTTCACTATGTCTCGCAAGGAGAAAACGTTCCTGCTCACTAAACAACTTCCATCGTGTTGTAGAAGTTACACAGAGGGCTGCAGAGTTTTTTGAAGCAAGAAAAAGAAGGTTGTCTAAGAAGCCGTGCTTTCAAGTATTAATGTGAAGGGAAAGGCAAGAGAGTGGGAAAGTACTGTTTTCTATCACTGTGCAAGCTGCTAACACAATCCCAGTGCTGTGTAGCAATTAGCTTGTAGGTGCACTGCAGTAAGTGTTTCTTGTTACCTACATCTAAGCATATAGCTTTTTTACTATGTCTCGCAAGGAGAAAACCTTCCTGCTCACTCAACATCTTCTATCGAGTTCTAGAAGTTGCACAGGGGGCTGCAGTGTGTTTTGTAACAAGAAAAAGAAAGTTGTCTAAGAAGCCTTCCTTTGAAGTATTATTGTGAAGGGAAAGGCAAGAGAGTGGGAAAGTACTGTTTTGAATCACTTTACAAACGGCTAACACAATCCCAGTGCTGTGTAGCAATTAGCTTGTCAGTGCACTGCAGTAAGTGTTTCTTGTTACCTACATCTAATCAAATAGCTTTTTCACTATGTCTCGCAAGGAGAAAACGTTCCTGCTCACTAAACATCTTCTATCGAGTTCTAGAAGTTGCACAGGGGGCTGCAGTGTGTTTTGTAACAAGAAAAAGAAAGTTGTCTAAGAAGCCTTCCTTTGAAGTATTATTGTGAAGGGAAAGGCAAGAGAGTGGGAAAGTACTGTTTTGAATCACTTTACAAACGGCTAACACAATCCCAGTGCTGTGTAGCAATTAGCTTGTAGGTGCACTGCAGTAAGTGTTTCTTGTTACCTACATCTAAGCAAAAAGCTTTTTCACTATGTCTCGCAAGTAGAAAACGTTGCTGCTCACTAAACAACTTCCATTGTGTTGTAGAAGTTGCACAGAGGGCTGCAGTGTGTTTTGTAACAAGAAAAAGAAAGTTGTCCAAGACGCCTTCCTTTCAAGTATTAATGTGAAGAGAAAGGCAAGAGAGTGGGAAAGTACTGTTTTCTATCACTGTGCAAGCTGCTAACACAATCCCAGTGCTGTGTAGCAATTAGCTTGTCAGTGCACTGCAGTAAGTGTTTCTTGTTACCTACATCTAAGCATATAGCTTTTTCACTATGTCTCGCAAGGAGAAAACGTTCCTGCTCACTAAACAACTTCCATCGTGTTGTAGAAGTTGCACAGAGGGCTGCAGAGTTTTTTGAAGCAAGAAAAAGAAGGTTGTCTAAGAAGCCGTGCTTTCAAGTATTAATGTGAAGGGAAAGGCAAGAGAGTGGGAAAGTACTGTTTTCTATCACTGTGCAAGCTGCTAACACAATCCCAGTGCTGTGTAGCAATTAGCTTGTAGGTGCACTGCAGTAAGTGTTTCTTGTTACCTACATCTAATCAAATAGCTTTTTCACTATGTCTCGCAAGGAGAAAACCTTCCTGCTCACTAAAGATCTCCTATCGTGTTCTAGAAGTTGCACAGAGGGCTGCAGAGTGTTTTGCAACAAGAAAAAGAAAGTTGTCTAAGAAGCCTTCCTTTCAAGTATTAATGTGAAGGGAAAGGCAAGAGAGTGGGAAAGTACTGTTTTCTATCACTGTGCAAGCTGCTAACACAATCCCAGTGCTGTGTAGCAATTAGCTTGTCAGTGCACTGCAGTAAGTGTTTCTTGTTACCTACATCTAAGCAAAAAGCTTTTTCACTATGTCTCGCAAGGAGAAAACGTTCCTGCTCACTAAACATCTCCTGTCGTGTTCTAGGGATTGCACAGAGGGCTGCAGAGTTTTTTGTAACAAGAAAAAGAAAGTTTTCTAAGAAGCCTTCCTTTCAAGTATTAATGTGAAGGGAAAGGCAAGAGAGTGGGAAAGTACTGTTTTGAATCACTTTACAAACGGCTAACACAATCCCAGTGCTGTGTAGCAATTAGCTTGTCAGTGCACTGCAGTAAGTGTTTCTTGTTACCTACATCTAATCAAATAGCTTTTTCACTATGTCTCGCAAGGAGAAAACCTTCCTGCTCACTAAACATCTCCTATCGTGTTCTAGAAGTTGCACAGAGGGCTGCAGTGTGTTTTGCAACAAGAAAAAGAAAGTTGTCTAAGAAGCCTTCCTTTCAAGTATTAATGTGAAGGAAAAGGCAAGAGAGTGGGAAAGTACTGTTTTCTATCACTGTGCAAGCTGCTAACACAATCCCAGTGCTGTGTAGCAATTAGCTTGTCAGTGCACTGCAGTAAGTGTTTGTTGTTACCTACATCTAAGCAAAAAGCTTTTTCACTATGTCTCGCAAGGAGAAAACCTTCTTGCTCAATAAACAACTTCCATCGTGTTCTAGAAGTTGCACAGAGGGCTGCAGTGTTTTTTGCAACAAGAAAAAGAAAGTTGTCTAAGAAGCCTTCCTTTCAAGTATTAATGTGAAGGGAAAGGCAAGAGAGTGGGGAAATACTGTTTTCTATCACTGTGCAAGCTGCTAACACAATCCCAGTGCTGTGTAGCAATTAGCTTGTCAGTGCACTGCAGTAAGTGTTTCTTGTTACCTACATCTAAGCATATAGCTTTTTTACTATGTCTCGCAAGGAGCAAACCTTCCTGCTCACTAAACATCTCCTATCGTGTTCTAGAAGTTGCACAGGGGGCTGCAGTGTGTTTTGTAACAAGAAAAAGAAAGCTGTCTAAGAAGCCTTCCTTTGAAGTATTATTGTGAAGGGAAAGGCAAGAGAGTGGGAAAGTACTGTTTTGAATCACTTTACAAACTGCTAACACAATCCCAGTGCTTTGTAGCAATTAGCTTGTCAGTGCACTGCAGTAAGTGTTTCTTGTTACCTACATCTAAGCAAAAAGCTTTTTCACTATGTCTCGCAAGGAGAATACGTTCCTGCTCACTAAACATCTCCTGTCGTGTTCTAGGGATTGCACAGAGGGCTGCAGATTTTTTTAGCAACAAGAAAAAGAAAGTTCTCTAAGACGCCTTCCTTTCAAGTATTAATGTGAAGGGAAATGCAAGAGAGTGGGAAAGTACTGTTTTCTATCACTTTGCAAGTTGCTAACACAATCTCAGTGCTGCGTAGCATTTAGCTTGTCAGTGCACTGCAGTAAGTGTTTCTTGTTACCTACATCTAAGCAAATAGCTTTTTCACTATGTCTCGCAAGGAGAAAACGTTCCTGCTCACTAAAGATCTCCTATCGTGTTGTAGAAGTTGCACAGAGGGCTGCAGTGTGTTTTGCAAAAAGAAAAAGAAAGTTGTGTAAGAATCCTTCCTTTCAAGTATTAATTTGAATGGAATGGCAAGAGAATGAGAAAGTACTGTTTTCTATCACTGTGCAAGCTTGAAACACAATCCCAGTGCTGTGTAGCAATTAGCTTGTCAGTGCACTGCAGTAAGTGTTTCTTGTTACCTTCATCTAATCAAATAGCTTTTTCACTATGTCTCGCAAGGAGAAAACGTTCCTGCTCACTAAACATCTCCTGTCGTGTTCTAGGGATTGCACAGAGGGCTGCAGAGTTTTTAGCAACAAGAAAAAGAAAGTTGTCTAAGATGCCTTCCTTTCAAGTATTA
Source organism: Setophaga petechia (assembly GCA_024362935.1). Lineage (NCBI taxonomy): Eukaryota > Metazoa > Chordata > Aves > Passeriformes > Parulidae > Setophaga > Setophaga petechia. The sequence continues at coordinate 37,147 of JANCRA010000428.1, forward strand.
ATGTGAAGAGAAAGGCAAGAGAGTGGGAAAGTACTGTTTTCTATCACTTTGCAAGCTGCTAACACAATCTCAGTGCTGTGTAGCAATTAGCTTGTCAGTGCACTGCAGTAAGTGTTTCTTGTTACCTACATCTAAGCAAATAGCTTTTTCACTATGTCTCGCAAGGAGAAAACGTTCCTTCTCACTAAACAACTCCTATCGTGTTCTAGAAGTTGCACAGAGGGCTGCAGAGTGTTTTGCAAGAAGAAAAAGAAAGTTGTCTAAGAAGCCTTCCTTTCAAGTATTAATGTGAAGGGAAAGGCAAGAGAGTGGGAAAGTACTGTTTTCTATCACTGTGCAAGCTGCAAACACAATCCCAGTGCTGTGTAGCAATTAGCTTGTCAGTGCACTGCAGTAAGTGTTTCTTGTTACCTACATCTAAGCAAATAGCTTTTTCACTATGTCTCGCAAGGAGAAAACCTTCCTGCTCACTAAACAACTTCCATCGTGTTGTAGAAGTTGCACTGAAGGCTGCAGTGTGTTTTGCACCAAAAAAAAGAAAGTTGTCTAAGACGCCTTCCTTTCAAGTATTAATGTGAAGGGAAAGGCAAGAGAGTGGGAAAGTAGTGTTTTCTATCACTGTGCAAGCTGCTGACACAATCCCTGTGCTGTGTAGCAATTAGCTTGTCAGTGCACTGCAGTAAGTGTTTCTTGTTACCTACATCTAAGCATATAGCTTTTTCACTATGTCTCGCAAGGAGAAAACGTTCCTGCTCACTAAACAACTTCCATCGTGTTGTAGAAGTTGCACAGAGGGCTGCAGAGTTTTTTGAAGCAAGAAAAAGAAGGTTGTCTAAGAAGACGTGCTTTCAAGTATTAATGTGAAGGGAAAGGCAAGAGAGTGGGAAAGTTCTGTTTTCTATCACTGTGCAAGCTGCTAACACAATCCCAGTGCTGTGTAGCAATTAGCTTGTAAGTGCACTGCAGTAAGTGTTTCTTGTTACCTACATCTAATCAAATAGCTTTTTCATTATGTCTCGCAAGGAGAAAACCTTCCTGCTCACTAAACATCTCCTATCGTGTTCTAGAAGTTGCACAGAGGGCTGCAGAGTGTTTTGCAACAAGAAAAAGAAAGTTGTCTAAGAAGCCTTCCTTTCAAGTATTAATGTGAAGGGAAAGGCAAGAGAGTGGGAAAGTACTGTTTTCTATCACTGTGCAAGCTGCTAACACAATCCCAGTGCTGTGTAGCAATTAGCTTGTCAGTGCACTGCAGTAAGTGTTTCTTGTTACCTACATCTAAGCAAAAACCTTTTTCACTATGTCTCGCAAGGAGAAAACGTTCCTGCTCACTAAACATCTCCTGTCGTGTTCTAGGGATTGCACAGAGGGCTGCAGAGTTTTTTGTAACAAGAAAAAGAAAGTTGTCTAAGTCGCCTTCCTTTCAAGTATTAATGTGAAGGGAAAGGCAAGAGAGTGGGAAAGTACTGTTTTGAATCACTTTACAAACGGCTAACACAATCCCAGTGCTGTGTAGCAATTAGCTTGTCAGTGCACTGCAGTAAGTGTTTCTTGTTACCTACATCTAAGCAAAAAGCTTTTTCACTATGTCTCGCAAGGAGAAAACGTTCCTTCTCACTAAACATCTCCTATCATGTTCTAGAAGTTGCACAGAGGGCTGCAGTGTGTTTTGCAACAAAAAAAAGAAAGTTGTCTAAGAAGCCTTCCTTTCAAGTATTAATGTGAAGGGAAAGGCAAGAGAGTGGGAAAGTACTGTTTTCTATCACTGTGCAAGCTGCTAACACAATCCCAGTGCTGTGTAGCAATTAGCTTGTCAGTGCACTGCAGTAAGTGTTTCTTGTTACCTACATCTAAGCAAATAGCTTTTTCACTATGTCTCGCAAGGAGAAAACCTTCCTGCTCACTAAACGACTTCCATCGTGTTGTAGAAGTTGCACTGAAGGCTGCAGTGTGTTTTGCACCAAAAAAAAGAAAGTTGTCTAAGACGCCTTCCTTTCAAGTATTAATGTGAAGGGAAAGGCAAGAGAGTGGGAAAGTAGTGTTTTCTATCACTGTGCAAGCTGCTGACACAATCCCTGTGCTGTGTAGCAATTAGCTTGTCAGTGCACTGCAGTAAGTGTTTCTTGTTACCTACATCTAAGCATATAGCTTTTTCATAATGTCTCGCAAGGAGAAAACCTTCCTGCTCACTAAACAACTTCCATCGTGTTGTAGAAGTTGCACAGAGGGCTGCAGAGTTTTTTGAAGCAAGAAAAAGACGGTTGTCTAAGAAGACGTGCTTTCAAGTATTAATGTGAAGGGAAAGGCAAGAGAGTGGGAAAGTTCTGTTTTCTATCACTGTGCAAGCTGCTAACACAATCCCAGTGCTGTGTAGCAATTAGCTTGTAAGTGCACTGCAGTAAGTGTTTCTTGTTACCTACATCTAATCAAATAGCTTTTTCATTATGTCTCGCAAGGAGAAAACCTTCCTGCTCACTAAACATCTCCTATCGTGTTCTAGAAGTTGCACAGAGGGCTGCAGAGTGTTTTGCAACAAGAAAAAGAAAGTTGTCTAAGAAGCCTTCCTTTCAAGTATTAATGTGAAGGGAAAGGCAAGAGAGTGGGAAAGTACTGTTTTCTATCACTGTGCAAGCTGCTAACACAATCCCAGTGCTGTGTAGCAATTAGCTTGTAAGTGCACTGCAGTAAGTGTTTCTTGTTACCTACATCTAAGCAAAAACCTTTTTCACTATGTCTCGCAAGGAGAAAACGTTCCTGCTCACTAAACATCTCCTGTCGTGTTCTAGGGATTGCACAGAGGGCTGCAGAGTTTTTTGTAACAAGAAAAAGAAAGTTGTCTAAGTCGCCTTCCTTTCAAGTATTAATGTGAAGGGAAAGGCAAGAGAGTGGGAAAGTACTGTTTTGAATCACTTTACAAACGGCTAACACAATCCCAGTGCTGTGTAGCAATTAGCTTGTCAGTGCACTGCAGTAAGTGTTTCTTGTTACCTACATCTAAGCAAAAAGCTTTTTCACTATGTCTCGCAAGGAGAAAACGTTCCTTCTCACTAAACATCTCCTATCATGTTCTAGAAGTTGCACAGAGGGCTGCAGTGTGTTTTGCAACAAAAAAAAGAAAGTTGTCTAAGAAGCCTTCCTTTGAAGTATTAATGTGAAGGGAAAGGCAAGAGAGTGGGAAAGTACTGTTTTCTATCACTGTGCAAGCTGCTAACACAATCCCAGTGCTGTGTAGCAATTAGCTTGTCAGTGCACTGCAGTAAGTGTTTCTTGTTACCTACATCTAATCAAATAGCTTTTTCACTATGTCTCGCAAGGAGAAAACGTTCCCGCCAACTAAACATCTCCTATCGTGTTCTAGAAGTTGCACAGAGGGCTGCAGAGTGTTTTGCAACAAGAAAAAGAAAGTTGTCTAAGAAGCCTTCCTTTCAAGTATTAATGTGAAGGGAAAGGCAAGAGAGTGGGAAAGTACTGTTTTCTATCACTGTGCAAGCTGCTAACACAATCCCAGTGCTGTGTAGCATTTAGCATGTCAGTGCTCTGCAGTAAGTGTTTCTTGTTACCTACATCTAAGCATATAGCTTTTTCACTATGTCTCGCAAGGAGAAAACGTTCCTGCTCACTAAACAATTTCCATCGTGTTGTAGAAGTTGCACAGAGGGCTGCAGAGTTTTTTGAAGCAAGAAAAAGAAGGTTGTCTAAGAAGCCGTGCTTTCAAGTATTAATGTGAAGGGAAAGGCAAGAGAGTGGGAAAGTACTGTTTTCTATCACTGTGCAAGCTGCTAACACAATCCCAGTGCTGTGTAGCAATTAGCTTGTAGGTGCACTGCAGTAAGTGTTTCTTGTTACCTACATCTAAGCATATAGCTTTTTTACTATGTCTCGCAAGGAGAAAACCTTCCTGCTCACTCAACATCTTCTATCGAGTTCTAGAAGTTGCACAGGGGGCTGCAGTGTGTTTTGTAACAAGAAAAAGAAAGTTGTCTAAGAAGCCTTCCTTTGAAGTATTATTGTGAAGGGAAAGGCAAGAGAGTGGGAAAGTACTGTTTTGAATCACTTTACAAACGGCTAACACAATCCCAGTGCTGTGTAGCAATTAGCTTGTCAGTGCACTGCAGTAAGTGTTTCTTGTTACCTACATCTAATCAAATAGCTTTTTCACTATGTCTCGCAAGGAGAAAACGTTCCTGCTCACTAAACATCTTCTATCGAGTTCTAGAAGTTGCACAGGGGGCTGCAGTGTGTTTTGTAACAAGAAAAAGAAAGTTGTCTAAGAAGCCTCCCTTTGAAGTATTATTGTGAAGGGAAAGGCAAGAGAGTGGGAAAGTACTGTTTTGAATCACTTTACAAACGGCTAACACAATCCCAGTGCTGTGTAGCAATTAGCTTGTAGGTGCACTGCAGTAAGTGTTTCTTGTTACCTACATCTAAGCAAAAAGCTTTTTCACTATGTCTCGCAAGTAGAAAACGTTGCTGCTCACTAAACAACTTCCATTGTGTTGTAGAAGTTGCACAGAGGGCTGCAGTGTGTTTTGTAACAAGAAAAAGAAAGTTGTCCAAGACGCCTTCCTTTCAAGTATTAATGTGAAGAGAAAGGCAAGAGAGTGGGAAAGTACTGTTTTCTATCACTGTGCAAGCTGCTAACACAATCCCAGTGCTGTGTAGCAATTAGCTTGTCAGTGCACTGCAGTAAGTGTTTCTTGTTACCTACATCTAAGCATATAGCTTTTTCACTATGTCTCGCAAGGAGAAAACGTTCCTGCTCACTAAACAACTTCCATCGTGTTGTAGAAGTTGCA
>JANCRA010000429.1:0-41746 GCA_024362935.1 Setophaga petechia
GGGAGTTGGGGCGATTTTTGGGGGGGCTTTGTGGGAGTTGGAGTGATATTTTGGGGGGCTTTGTGGGGATATTTTTGGGGGAGTTTGTGGGGACATTTTTGGGGGGTGTTGGGGCGATTTTTGGGGGGTTTTTCGGGGTATTTTGGGAGGGGTTTGGGGCAATTTTTTGGAGGGGTTTGGGGTGATATTTTGGGGGGTTTTGGGGCGATATTTAGGGGGTCTTTGGGGATATTTTGGGAGCGGTTGGGGCGATTTTTGGGGGGGGTTGTGGGAATATTTTTTGGGGGGTTGGAGCGATATTTTTGGGGGGGTTGGGGCGATTTTTTGGGGGGTTTGTGGGGATATTTTTGGGGGGCTTCGGGGATATTTTGGGAGGGGTTTGGCGTGATATTTTTGGGGGGTGTTCGAAACGATTTTTTTTTCGGGGGGGGGGGTTGGAGCGATTTATTCCGGGGGGGTTTGGAGCGATCACGGAGCCTCTCCCCAAAGGCGGTGGGGGGGGGGGGGGTGTGGGGATGGATTTTTTGGGGGTCGGGGGTCGATGCGGGGCTGTGGGGGGGGGTTTGCGGGGAGGATGGGGGGGGGGGGGGGTTGCGGGCGCGCGCCGCTCCGGAGCCGTGCGCGTGCCCGGGGCGGGCGGGGGCTGCGGGAGCGGCGGGAGCGGCGGGAGCGGGGCCGCGGCCGGGACCGCCCGGGGCAGGTACCGGGGATCGGGGGGGGGGGGGGGGACGGGCGGGGAGGGGGCGCAGGACCGAGGGGAGGGGGCGGCGAGGGGAGGGGGGGGGCACGGAGGGGACATTGAGGGGGTTCGGGGGGGTTTGGGGGGGTTCGGGGGGCGCGGGGAGGGGAGGGATGAGCGGAGAGGGGTGGGGGGGGGGATGGGGGATGCGGGGGGGGTTCAGGATGGGGGGGTTTAGGATGTGGGGGGGGGCAGGGGGGGTGCGGAGAGGGGTAGGGGGATGTGGGGGGGAGGGGGAGGATGATGAGGGTCGGGAGGGGGGGATGGGGGGGTTGGGAATGGGGGGGGTTGGGGGGCTCAGGGAAGGGTTGGGGGGGGATTTTGGGGGTGCGGGGTTGGGGGGACGGGGGGGGTCACATCCCTCCCCCCCCCCTCCCCATCGCCAGGGGGTTTTGGGGAGCTCTGGAGATGGGGGGGAGGGGAAAGGCCGGGGCTCCCCCAGCCCTGGGGAGGGGCCGCATCCCCCCCTCCCCCACTGCAGGGTCTGGGGGCCGCATCCCCCCCTCCCCTCCCCTTCCCCTCCCCCCTCCCCCTTAGCGCGTCCTCCGAGCCCCCCCCGGAATTCGGGGAGCTCATCCCGCCCCTCCCCCACTGCGGGGGGCTCCTCCGACCCCCCCAAACCCCCCCAAAAACCCCCCCGAGCCCCCCCCCGGCCGCGGGGCCTGCGCTGCACACGCGTGTGAACCGGGCCCGGCCCCGCGGGCGGCGTCACGCGGGGCACACGCGTGTGAACCGGGGGGGGTCGGGGGGGTCGGGGCCATCTGGGGGTGCAAAGGGTCTGGGGGTGCCGGGGGGGGGGCGGGAGGCGGCGGCGTCCGGGTGGGAAAATGGGGGGGACGTGGGGGTCTGGGGGGTCTGGGGGTGCACACGCGTGTGCGAGGGGTGTGAGCGCGGTTTGGGGGTGCACAGGTGTGCAAAGGCTGAGTGGGTGCGGTCTGGGGGTGCACACGGGTGTGCAAGGGGGGTGTGTGTAATTCTGGGGTACACACGAGTGTGGAAGGGGTGTGTGAGGAATTTTGGGGTGCACACGGGTGTGCAAGGGGGGTGTGTGTGTAATTTTGGGGTGCACACGAGCGTGCAGGGGGGTGTGTGTGCAATTTTGGGGTGCACACGCGTGTGCAAGGGGTTGTGTCCGGTTTTGAGGTGCACACGAGTGTGGAAGGGGTGTGTGTGCAGTTTGAGGGTGCACAGGTGTGCAAAGGCTGAGTGGGCGCGATTTGGGGGTGCACACGCGTGTGCAGGGGGTGTGTGAGGAATTTTGGGGTGCACACGAGTGTGGAAGGGGTGGTGGTGTGCGGTCTGGGGGTGCACACGAGTGTGGAAGAGGGGGGTGTGTGCAGTTTGGGGGCGCACAGGTGTGTGCAGGGGGGTCTGCGGGGTTTTGGGGTGCAGATGGGTGTGCAAGGGGGTTGTGAGCGCGGTTTTGGGGTGCACAGGTGTGCAAAGGCTGAGTGGGTGCGGTTTGGAGGTGCACACGGGTGTGGAAGGGGTGCGTGTGCAATTTTGGGGTGCACAGGTGTGTGCACGGGGGGTGTGTGTGATTTTGGGGTGCACAAGTGTGTGCACGGGGGGCGTGTGTGGTTTTGGGGTGCACACGAGCGTGCAAGGGCCGTGTCTGTGCAGTTTTGGGGTGTACGGGTAGGGAGGGGTTAAACTGGGGGCACACGAGCGTGCAGGGGGTGTGTGTGAGGTTTGGGGGTGCAACCCGGGGTGCGAGGGAGCTGTGCCCAGTTCTGGGGTGCACACGAGCGTGCAGGGGGTGTGTGAGCACTTTTGGGGTGCACACGAGTGTGGAAGGGCGGTGTGTGTGGTTTTGAGCGTGCAAGACAGGTGCGTGTGCAAATTTGGGGTGCACGCGATCCTGGCCGTGTTTTGGGGTGCGCGTGTGCAAACCCACGCGTGTGCAAGGGGGGGTTCAGGCCCCGCTGGGGTGTTTTGGGGGGGCACCTGAGCACGTTCAGGTGTGCAGGGGGTGGGGGGTGAGCGTGCAAGGAGTGCACACCTGTGCGGGGTGGGGGGGCGTGGCTGGGGGGGGCGCGGGTGCAAGGGCGTGTCTGTCACACCTGGGGGGGGTCACACGCGTGTCTGTCACACCTGGGGGGGCACACGCGTGTCTGTCACACCTGGGGGGTCACACGCGTGTGCAAGGGCGTGTCTGTCACACCTGGGGGGTCACACGCGTGTCTGTCACACCTGGGGGGGCACACGCGTGTGCAAGGGCGTGTCCGTCACCTGCGCGAGGCCGCGCTCACACGGGGGGGGTTTGGGGGGGTCCTTTTGAGGGGGGGTCCCCGCACCCCTGGGTGCCCCCCCCGGCCCCGCCCCCCCCCCCGGGGCCGTCTCCTCCCCGTGACCTTCAGGGGGGACACGGGGGGGACACGGGGGGGACACGAGCCCCTCCCCCACCCACAGCCCCCCTAAAGCCCCCCCGGGGGGCTCAGAGGGTTTGGGGGGGGGGGATCCCCCTGTAGACCCCCCCATAGACCCCTCTGACCCCCCCAGGGGTGTCCCATGGGTCTGGGGGCTCCTCAATTCCCTCACAGCCCCCCCGGGCCCTTCCGAGGGGGCTCAGGTGTCCTCGCGCCCCCTCCCCCCCCCCCTTATCAACAATCAGCGATCGATAATTAATTAATGAATGACCCCCGGGGGGGTACGGACACCCGTGGAGGGGGAGGGGGCGCTCCCGGGCCTGGGTCCGTCCCTCCGGGGGTCCTTGGGGGTCTCAGGGGGTTCCCCCCCCCCAGCCTGAGCCCCCCCACGGGATGAGGGTGGGGAGGGGGGGGTGCAAGGTTGGGGGGGGTCGCTGTCATCACCCCCCTCTTCCCCCCCCCCCCCCTTTTAGGTGCAGCAGTTAATGTGATTGGCTAATTATGCGCTGCATGTTAATGAGCCCCATTAGCCAACGAGGGGGGGTTATAAATAACCTGGGGGCTCATTTGCATAATGCCAGGGCCCGGGTTGCCGCGGTGACCGACCCCCCCTTCCCCCCCACCCTCATCACGGGGTTAATTAACGCGCTGATAACGAAGGGGGGGGCTCTGCTTGCCCATCCCCCCATACCTGGCTGTCCCCCCCCCCCTCCCTGACTGTGTCTCTGTCCCCCCCCCAGGTGCCTCCGGACCCCCCCCGGCCAGGCTGACGCCGCCCGCTGGGGCCGCCCATGTGGCTGTGAGAGGACGGGGGCGGCCGGGCCCCCCCAGGGCCCCCCCAGGGCCCCCCAAAACCGCCCAGGCTCCGCAGCCAGCCCAGGCACCATGACCTGTCCGGCCGCTGAGGGACACGCGGCACACGGGGGCCACCAAGAGACCAAAGCCCACCTGGGCTCCGTGACCCACCTGGGCTCCGTGACCCACCTGGGCCCCCAGCACGGCTCCGTGGCTCCTCAAGATTCTGAGGGTCACCAAGAGACCAAAGCCCACCTGGGCTCCGTGACCCACCTGGGCTCTGTCACCCACCTGGGCTCCATGGCCCACCTGGGCCCCCAGCACGGCTCCCTGGCTCCTCAAGGTTCTGAGGGCCACCAAGAGACCAAAGCCCACCTGGGCTCCATGGCCACCAGAGGATCCATGGCCAGCTGGACCTCTGCGGTCAGCCAGGACCACCAAGAGACTAAGGCCCACCTGGGCTCTGTTGCCCACCTGGGCTCTGTCACCCACCTGGGCTCTGTCGCCCACCTGGGCTTTGTGGCCGACCAAAACTTCGTGGGCAACCAAGACCACCCCAAGCCCGGTGCTGGTGGTGACTCCGTGGTGCTGTTGGACTCCAAGATCTCCCAAGGCTCTGAGGAGCACCTGGGGACTCGGGTCAGCCAGGTCTCTGTGACACACCTGGCGTCTGTGGCCACCCAGGACCACCTGGAGATGGAGGTGCATCAGGAATCCGTGGCCAAACGAGGTTCTGGGGGCAACCAGGAGCACCCAGAGCCCGACACCAACGTCCCCTTGGACTCCAAGGTCAACCAGGGCTCCGTGGGTCATTTAAACCTGAAGGGCCACCAAGACCCCGCCCCCCTCCCAGGCCTCCGAGGACCCCCCAAGAGCCCAAGGTCACCCAGGGTCCCGTGGCCAACCAAAAGACCAAGGTCAACCAAAGCCCCGTGGCCCCTCCAGAGGCCAAGGTCAATGAAGACCCCCGTGGTGTGTTTAGACTTGAGGGTCCACCAAGCCCCCCTGGCCCACCCGGACAGCCCGGCTGCCCAGGCCCTGGAGGCTCTCACAGACTGGAACGCCCACCAAGCCCCCCTGGCTGACCACAGCCCCACAGACCCCCAGGACACCGAGGCCAAGCCCGGCCCTCCGGACCCGAGGGTGCCCCCGGACACCACCACCGAGGGACGCTGCCCGGGCACCGAGTGCCACCAACCCCACGTGCCCACCTGGGCCACCCCGGCCCACCGCCCATGTGCCCAAATCCCCTCGGGCGCCCGCCTGGGGCTGGTGCTGCTGACGCTGGGCTCCCTCCTGCTGCCCTGCGCCCGGGGCTCGGCGCTGGAGTTCGGGGGCGCCCCGGGGCAGTGGGCGCGCTACGGGCGGTGGGCGCCGGGCGCGGGGGGCCAGCTCAGCTTCCGCTTCAAGACCAACGTGACCCGGGCGCTGCTGCTCTACCTGGACGACGGCGGCAACTGCGACTTCCTGGAGCTGCTGGTGGCCGAGGGGCGGCTGCGGCTGCGCTTCGCCATCGCCTGCGCCGAGCCCGCCACGCTGGAGCCGCCGGCGCCGGTCAGCGACGGCCGCTGGCACGCGGTGCTGCTGACGCGGCAGGCGCGGCACGCGGCGCTGGCCGTGGACGGCGAGGCGAGGGCGGCCGCCGTGCGCTCCAAGCGGCCCGACATGGCCGTGGCCAGCGACCTGTTCGTCGGGGGCATCCCGCCCGACGTGCGGCTCTCGGCGCTCACGCTCAGCACCGTCAAGTACGAGCCGCCCTTCCGCGGGTGGGTGGCCGACCTGCGGGTGGGCGACGCGCCGGCCGCGCTGCTGGGCGCCCAGGGGGTCCGGGGTGACGGGGACGAGCGCTGCGCCCACCACCCGCCCTGCGCCCACGGCGGCCGCTGCACCCTGCGCCGTGGGGAGCCCCGCTGCGACTGCGCCGGCACCGGCCACCGCGGGCCCTTCTGCGAGGAAGGTGAGGGCGCGGCGAGGAAGGAGGGAGGGGTGGGGTGGGCGCAGGATCAGCTCGGGGGTCTCGTGTCCTTGTGTTTCTCCATGGTTTGATGGTGTTGGGTGTCTCCATGTCTTGGGGTCATCGTGTCCTTGAGGGTTTCTCCATCTCTGTGGTGTTTCTTGTCCTGTTGTCACCTCCTTGTGTCTCTCCATGGTTTCATGGCGTTGGGCGTCTCCATGTCTTGGGGTCATTGTGTCCTTGAGGGTTTCTCCATCTCTGTGGTGTTTCTTGTCCTGTTGTCACCTCCTTGTGTCTCTCCATGGTTTGATGGCATTGGGTGTCTCCATGTCTTGGGGTCATCATGTCCTTGAGGGTTTCTCCATCTCTGTGGTGTTGCTTGTTCCTCCTGTTGTCACCTCTTTGTGTCTCTCCATGGAGTGTTCATCTTCATGGTTGTGTTTCTCTGTGTCCTCATGTCCTCCTTCATGGCGTTGGGTGGCTTCGTGTTTCTCCACCCCTGGTTTTGGGTGTCCTTGTGCTTCTCCGTGTCCTCTTGGCCTTGCACGTCCTCGTGTCATTGTGTCCTCGCATCCCCACGTCTCCGTGTCGTCGTGTCCTCTACATGTCATCGTGTCCTCCACATGTCATCATGTCCTCTACATCCCCACGTCCTCCTGACGTTGGGCCTTGGGTGCTCCTTGTCCCTCCATGACTTCCTGATGTCCTCATGTCATTTTGTCCTTGAACTCCTCCGTGGCTTTGTGTCCTCATGGTGTTTGTTGTGTGTCCTTGTGTCCTTCCTGTCCTCGTGGCACTGGACACACACACAGCTGGTCATTGTCACGGTGTCCTCATGTCATGGTGTCTTTGTGTCACGGTGTCCCCATGTCACAGTTCTCCCATGTTCTTCCACCCTCGTGGGGTTCTGTGTCCCTTCTGTGTCCTCCTGGCATTGTGTCCTTGAGTTGCTCCATGTCCTCGTGTCCTCCTGGTGTCACCCATCCTCATGTCCCCCAGTGTCCTCGTGTCCTCCTGGTGTCACACGTCCCTCTGTCCTCTTGCCCTCGTGTCACTCCATGTCCTTTCACACCACTACCCATGTGCTTCTCCAGGTCCTCATGTCCTCCTCGTGTCACCTGTCCTCGTGTCCCCACGGTGTCCTCATGTCCTCCTGCCATTTCTCATGTCCTGCTGTCTCTCCTCACCCTCGAGAGGTTGCACATCGACACATGACCCTCATGTCCCCCATGTCCTCTCGTCCTTCCACGCCCTGGTGTCCCCCTGTCCTCACGTCCCTCCATGTCCTCTTGTCCCCTTGGTGTCCCCCCTCCTCACACCCTCAGTGTCCTCCCCCACCCCCATTTTACACATCCCTGTGCCCTTGTGTGTCCTCGTGTGACCCGGGTGACCCTCTGGGGGTGACAGGAGGGTTTGGGGACCCCCACCCACGATGTCACCTCCTGTGTTTACCCCTCCTGGTGTCCCCACACGCCCTGGTGTCCCTGCCTGTCCCCACCCCCTGGCACGCCCCTGTGTGATGGCACGCCCTGCTGTGGGCTGGGTGTCTCCATGGTGACAGTGACAGTGCCAGTGCCAGTGCCAGCCGGGTGTGGCCCCGGGGGTCTCTCGTGCCATCCTGCCCTCGCACACGGGGACAACCACCGGCGTCACCATGGTGACAGCATCCCCGGTGTCACTGTGGCGACAGCATCCTCCGGGCGCGTTGCCAGGGCCGGTTGCCATGGCGCCGCCGGGGCTGGGTACCCGTTGCCATGGAGACGCCCGGGCCTGTCTCCCTGGCGATGGTTGTCACGGCACTGCCGGATGCTCCCGCCGCGTCCTTGAGGGGGGACAGGAATGGGGGGGCTGGAGGGGGACTGGGAGGGCCCTGGGGTGCTGTGGGGGGCCCTGTCGGGTGTGGGGTCCGTATAGGGTGCCCTGTGGGGTGTGGGGTCCCTACAGGGCTCCCTATGGGGTCCACAGTACCTGTGGGGTACAGGCAGGGCACTACCAGGTGTGCCATGGGGTGCTGGGTCCTTTTGGGGTGCTGTGGGGTGCCCTATAGGGTGGTGGGCTCCTGTGGGCTTCTATGGGATGCCCTATAGGGCGCTAAGTACCTGTGGGGTGCCCTATAGGGTTCAGGGTCCCTCTGGAGTGCCCTATAAGGTGCAGGGCTCCTGTGGGGTGCCCTATAGGGTGCTGGGGTGCTATGGGGTGCTATGGGGTGCCCTATAGGGTGTAGGGTCCCTTTGGGGTGCCCTATAGGGTGCTGGATCCCTTTGGGGTGCCCTATAGGGTGCTAGGCTCCTGTGGGGTGCCCTATAGGGGGCTGGGTCCCTTTGGGGTGCCCTATAGGGTGCTGGGGTGCTATGGGGTGCCATGAGAGACGTGGGGTGTGCACAGGGTGTGTAAATCCCCCCTCGGGGCGTGCAAATCCCCACCAGGACAACGCTCAGGGCGTGCAAATCTCACCGGGGCGTGCAAACCCCTCCCCCCCATTGTGCCCCGCCCCCAAGGTCAACCCGAGGTCACGGGGTGGGGGAGGGGCTTGGGGACACACCTGGGGGGTCCTGGGCACTAATGGCTCTGCCCCTCCCCCCCTGCTGCCCCCCGGGACCCCCAGAGGAAGAACCCACGGTGGAAGGTGAGTGGGGGAGGGGATTGTGGGGGAGGGGGATTTTTGGGGGGCGGGGATTTGGGGGCGGGGCCGTGCAAGGCCCCATGTGACACCTGAAATGGGCGGGGCCTGGCTCAGGTGTTGTGCAAGGGGCGTGCGCTGCTCCAGGTGTGCAAATCCAGGGGAAATTGCTTCAGAGGGGGCGCGGCCTGTGCGGCAGGGGGCGTGGTTGATGCAAAAAATAGAGGCGAGGGGCGGGGCTTGGCTCTCGTGCAGAGCACGTGGCTCCCGTGACGCTCGCGCAGGGGGCGGAGCCACGCGAGGGGCAGCACCCCCCGCAGCTCCCCCAGCCATGACGTCACTCCCCTGGGGGCCCAATAGGATGGCGATATGCAAATGAAACCGGCACGGCCGAGCCAATGACGCGTGTGTGACGGGGTGGGGGCGGAGATATGCAAATTACAGCGGCGCCGGCTGCCAATGGGAGGAGGCAGCGATGAGGCTGCCGTGGATTGGCTGAGCCCAGTCCCAAGGGGCGGGGCTTGCACGAGGGCATGAAAAGGGCGGAGCGTGGTTTATTGGAGGGGGCGTGGCCAGCTGGAGGGGCGGGGCTTGCCCCCCACGTGCCCCGCACGAGGGCCCCGGGGTGGGGGAGGGTCCCCGCGCCAGGGGCGGCCCCGCCCCCCCGTGTCTCATCCCCTCCCCCACCCCCGGCTTTTCCCCGAAAAACCTCGGAAAAAGGGGAAAAACCCGCGGGAAAGCGAATGGGGGGGGCCAATAAACGGCAGGGGCGGCGCTTCCCGCGTGGCCCCGCCCCCCCCGCGCTTGTCCCCGCCCCTCCCCCCCCCGGCATCGCCCGATGCCGTCACAAGTTAAAGGAGGTTTAAGTTGTGACGGGGGCCCCTCCCCCACCCGGGGCCCCTCCCCCCCCACCCCCCACCCCCCCGGGGCCGCTCGGGCCTTTCGGTCATTTTGGGTTTTTTGGTTAATTTTTAATTTTTTTAATTCTGATTTTTATTTTATGTTTATGTTTTTTAATTAATTTCTCTTTCATTCCCATTTCCCCCTATTTTTCCCATTTTGCCGCTTTTCCTTTACTATTTCCTTTTTTTCCTCCCTTTTTTCTTTGACATTTCCCGTTCTTTTGGCTTTTTCATTGTTTTTCAGTTTATTAGATTATTTTCCCTTTTTTATTAATATTTTTTCCTTCAATATTTTTCCTTTTCTCGTGATTTTCCCTTTATTTTGATAATTTCCCCTTTTTTATGGATTTTCTACTCTTTAAGGTATTTCCCCTTTTTAAGTTATTTCCCAGTTTCATTATTTTTCCTTTTTTTATTCTTCTCCGTGTTAATTAATATCTTTCTCCTTTTTTATCATTATCTCCTTATATAATTATTTTTCTTTAAAAAATTATTTTCCCTCCTTCAATAAATTTGAATATTTCCTCCTTTTATATCAGAGTTCTTTTTTCGCCTTCATTTTTTCCCTTCCCTTTGTTGGTCGTTTTCTTCTTTATTTTCCCTCTTTGATAATTTTCCCTTTTAGAATTATTTTAATTTCCCGCACTTTTTCCCCCCTTTTTTTTTCCCCTTTTCTCTTTTCCCTTGTGCTGCTGACTTCCCCTTTTTATCAATTTCCTCCTTTCCCTTGCTTTGACCCTTTTCACTTTTTTCCTCTTTTTCCTCCCTTTCCCCGCTTTCATCCCTTTCCCTCCTTTCCTTCCTTTTCCTTTCTTCCTTTCTTTTTATTTTTTATATTTTTCCCCATTTCCCCCCTTTCTCTCATTCCCCTCCCTTTCATCTCCTTTCATTATTTTTATTTCCTCCCCCAATTTCCCTTTTCCCCCCACTTTTCCCCTTTTCCCCCCTCCCCCCGGAGTTTTACCACTTTCCCGTTTTTTCCCCCCAAAATTTTCCCTTTTCCCGCCACTTTTGCTTTCGTTCTCCCGCCCCTCCCCCCCGCCTTTCCCACGCCCCTCCCCCACCCCCTCCCCTCCCCCCCAGGTCCCGCCCACCTGCGAGTCACCGGCCAAGGTAAAGACGCGCCCTCGGGCCCCTCCCCCACCCCATCACCCTCATCATCCTCGCCCCTCCCCCACCCCCCATCCCCCCCCCCCATCGTGTCTGTGGCTCGTGCGACACGGGGGGAGGGGCGGCCGCCTCGCACGGGGACGGGGGGGGGGGAGGGGTGGGGGGGGAGGGGAGGGGGCGACCCCTCGTGCAAGGGGGGGGGGATGGGGGAGGGGCTGTGACCCCTTGCACGAGGGCCGGGGGGAGGGGTCCGGACCCCTCCCCCCACAGGAGGAGGGGCCTGGGGGGGTCCTTCAGCCCCCAGAGGGGGGGGCAGGGGTCTTTGCGCGGGGTGGGTGGGGAGGGGTCCTTGCACGAGGACCGAGGGTCCCCTTGCACCAACACGGGGGGGGTTGGGGAGTGCTTCCCCCTCAGGGGACACACCTGGGCACACCTGGGCACACCTGGGCACACCTGGGCCCCGCCCTGACGCGCCCCTCCCCCAGGGCCCGCCGAGGTCGCCGAGGGGGGGCCCGGCCGCGGCGCCGGTGAGATCCAGCAAGCAGCGAAAGGTCAGTGAGGGTCAGCGGGACCCCCCAGCTGGGCACACCTGGGACCCCCCCAGAATCACCTGGGACACCCCCAGAACCTCCTAGGAACCCTCAAACCCCCAACGCACACCTGGGACCTCCAGATCCCACACCTGGGCACACCTGAGACACTTCAGAACCTCCCAGGACCCTCAAACCCCCAATGCACCCCTGGAACCTCCAAACCCCATACCTGGGCACACCTGGGACCCCCAGAATCACCTGGGACTCCCCAGAACCTCCCAGGACCCTCAAATCCCCCCACCTGGGACAGCCCAGAATCACCTGGGACCTCCCAGAAACTCCTAGGAACACCCAAACCCCCAACACAGACCTAGAACCCCCAGACCCCACACCTGTGCACACCTGGGACCTTCCAGAACTTCCCAGGAACCCCAAACTCCACACCTCTGCACACCTGGGACACCCAAGAACTCAGGAACCCCAAACCCCACACCTCTGCACACCTGGGACACCCCAGAACCTCCCATCACGATGTCCCCACCACGATGTCCCCATGTAAGGTCTGATACAAGACCCCACAGTGATGTCCCCATGGCGATGTCCCCATGACAATGTCCTCGTTGGAAAGTCCCCATTGCCATGTCCCTGGTGCCAGGTCCCCTCTGGAGTGTCCCCACTGCAATGTCCCTATCAGAAGGTCCTTTTTGTGATGGCCCCATGATGATGTCCTTGTTGGAAAGTCCCCTTGACAATGTCCCTGGTTCATGGTCCCCATCACAACATCTCCATGACAATGTCCCTGTCACAATGTCCCCATTGCAATGTCTCCATGACAAACATCCCCATGGCGACGTCCCCATGATAACGTCCCCATCACAATGTCCCCATCACAATGTCCCCATCACAATGTCCCCATGTCAATGTTCCCCTCACAACGTCCTCATCATAACATCTCCATGACGATGTCCCCATCACAACGTCCCCGTGACAAGATCTCCTTGACAACATCACCGTGACAACGTCCCCATCACAATGTTCCCATCACAACATCCCCATGACAATGTCTCCATGACAAACACCCCCATGTCAAAGTCCCCATCACAATGTCCCCGTGGCAACATCCCCATCATAACATCTCCATGACAATGTCCCCGTCACAATGTCTCCCTGAAAACGTCCCCAGTGCAAGATGCCCATCACAATGTCCCTGGGAAAACATCCCCATGGCAATGTCCCCATGGCAATGTCTCCATCATAACCTCCCCATGACACCCCCTCATCACAATGTCCTCATGACAATGTCCCCATCACAAAGTCTCCATGACAATGTTCCCATCACAACGTCCCCATGATGTCCCAATCACAATATCCTTCTCATGACAATGTCCCCATGATAATGTCCCCATGACAACGTCCCCATCATAACATCCCCATCACAATGTCCCCATCATAACATCTCCATGACAATGTTCCCATGACAACGTCCCCATGATGTCCCAATCACAATCTCCTCCTCATGACAATGTCCCCATCACAACGTCCCCATCACAACATCTCCATGACAATATTCCCATGACAACATCCCCATGACGTCCCCATCATAACATCCTCCCCATCACAACGTCCCCTTGACAAGGTCCCCATGACAACGTCCCCACCACAACCTCCCCATGCCCCCTCCTCATCACAACCCCCTCACCCCCCAGCACCACCTCCCACCAACACCCCCCCACACCACCACACCCCCCTCCGCCAACCTCCCCATCCAACGTCCCCACACGGCGTCCCCGCTGTCCCCATGCCAGGCCGCGCCGAGTACGTGGCCACGTTCCGGGGCAGCGAGTTCTTCTGCTACGACGTGTCGCGGTCGCCGGTGCAGAGCAGCGCGGACGAGCTGGCGCTGGCGTTCCGCACGCGGCAGCGCCACGGGCTCCTGCTGCACACCGGCCGCGCCGCCGACTTCCTCAACCTGTCGCTCAAGGCCGGCGCCGTGTGGCTCGTCATCAACCTGGGCGCCGGCGCCTTCGAGGCGCTGGTGGAGCCCGTCAACGGCAAGTTCCACGACGGCGGCTGGCACCACGTGCGCGTCACGCGCAACCTGCGGCAGGTACGGCGGGGAGAGGGCGGGAGGGGAGGGATGGAGGGGTGGGTGGTCGCTCGAGGGGTCAGTTCGGGCAGCTCCCCAACTGGGAGAACTGGGAGAGATGGGTGGCTTGGATAGCTCCCCAACTGGGAGCACTGGGAGCCTTGGGTAGCTCTCCAACTGGGAGCACTGGGAGAGATGGGTGGCTTGGGCAGCTCCCCAACTGGGAGCACTGGGAGGTTTGGGCAGCCCCCCAAATGGGAATGATGGTTGGCTTGGTCATCTCCCCAATTGGGAACACTGGGAACCTTGGGCAGTTCTCCAACTGGGAGCACTGGGAGAGATGGGTGGCTTGGACACATCCCCAATTGGGACCACTGGGAGCCTTCAGCAGGTCCCCAGCTGGGAGTGATGGTTGGCTTGGTCAACTCCCCAACTGGGAGCACTGGGAGCCTTCAGCAGGTCCCCAGCTGGGAGTGATGGTTGGTTTGATCAGCTCCACAACTGGGAGCACTAGGAGCCTTGGTCAACTCCCCAACTGGGAGCACTGGGAGCAATGTTTGGTTTAACCAGTTCCCCAACTGGGAGCACTGGGGTGGGACTCTTGGCCAACCACCCCAGCTGGCACCACTGAACATTTTACTGAGCTCCCCAACTGGGAGCACTGGGAGTGATGGGCATCTTGGTCAACTGCCCAACTGGGAGCACTGGTTGTCTTGGTCAACCCCCCAACCAGGAAATCCAGTTACCTTGACCAGCTCCCCAACTGGGAGCACTGGGAGCAATGGGCGTCTTCATCAACCACCCAACTGGGAGCACCAGTACCATGGCCAGCTCCCCAACTGGGAGCACTGGGAACAATGGGCATCTTCATCAACCACCCAACTGGGAGCACCAGTACCATGGCCAGCTCCCCAGCTGGGAGCACTGGGTGTTTGGTTAAACTGGACAACTGAGCATACTGGGAGCAATGGGTTCCTCAATCTCCTCCCCAACTGGGAGCACTGGTTGTGCTGGTCAACCACCCAACTGGGGGTGATGGACACATTGGCCAACCACCCAACTGGGACCACTGGGTGTTTTGCTCAAACACCCAACTGGGAGCACTGGGAGCACTGGGTGTGTTTATCAACCACCCAACTGGGAGCACCAGTACCTTGACCAGCTCCCCAACTGGGAGCACTGGTTTTGCTGGTCAACCACCCAACTGGGGGTGATGGACACATGGGCCAATGACCAAACTGGGACCACTGGGAGCCTCGATCCAGTCCCCAGCTGGGAGCACTGGGAGTGATGGGTGTTGTTATCAACCACCCAACTGGGAGCACTGGGTGCACTGGGAGCACTGGGTGTGTTTATCAATCACCCAACTGGGAGTGCCAGTACCTTGACCGGCTCCCCAACTGGGAGCACTGGGAGCACTGGGAGCACTGGGAGCACTGGACATGCTGCTCCACCACCCCGCCGGCAGCACTGACCGCAGGATCTCTCTCCCCAACTGGGAGCACTGGTTCCATGGACCCTCCCAAACTGGGAGCACTGGACACACCATGGGGAGGGGTCTCTGCCCAACCCCCACAAGGGGGGGGGGTGACCGGTGGAGTTTGGGGATTCCCCCCCCAAACCCACCCCCTCCCCCCCCCTTTTTCTGACAACTTTCTGCTTCTCTCCCCCCCCCCCCAAAGGTGGGCGCCGCCCCTCCCCCACCCCCACCCCCCCTCCTCGTGCCACGCCCCTCCCCCCTGTGTGTGCGCGTGCCACTAACACGCTTCCCCCCCTCCCCCACCCCCGGGGCCCCCCCCCACTAACCTCCCACTAATCCTGGGGGGGCCCCCCCACCTTTTAACAAAAACAACCCCAAAAAAACCCCCCAAAAAAACCCCCAAAAACAACCCCAAAAAACCCGCCCCCCCCCAAAAAACGTCACGTTTGTGTTTTGTCCTTCTCTCGCCGCCAGCACGCAGGGATCGGACACGCTATGGTAAACAAACTGCATTACCTGGTAG
Organism: Setophaga petechia; assembly: GCA_024362935.1. Taxonomy (NCBI): domain Eukaryota; kingdom Metazoa; phylum Chordata; class Aves; order Passeriformes; family Parulidae; genus Setophaga; species Setophaga petechia. Next base: position 15,112 of record JANCRA010000429.1, read on the forward strand.
TTATCACTCTATTGTTACTCCTTGGCTTCGCCGTGTGGCCCCCGACTCCCGACCTTTTGGGGCCGATCCGGGGGATTTTGGGCAAAAAAAAAAAAAAAGAAAAAAAAAAATTTTCATCCGCCATCTCTGCAGGCCGAGCTTCGGCTGCAGCCCCCTCCCATCGCGGCCAAATAAACGAGAGCTGGTTCTACCCCCCCCCACCCTCCTCTTCCTCCCATCCCACCAAAAATCCTTCCTGAGGGGGCGGGTGGTGCTCGATGGGGGCAGAACCCATCTGCCACCCCAGTTTTGGGGTGAGTTTTAGCGGTTTTGGGCAATTTTCACCCGGCTGCCGTCTTGTGGCACCCTCGTACCAAAATGAGCTGATTTTCCCCCGAAAAAATTCCTTATCTGGGGTCAGGACGGTGATGTTTTTCTCAAGAGGGTTCAGCTCCTGCTGTTTTGGGGTGAATTTGAGGGATTTAGGGCAATTTTTACCCGTCCACCATCTTGTGGCAGAGCATCGCCTCCCCCATGCCAAAAATAGCTGATTTTCCTCCAAAAAATCCTTTTTGAGGGTGTGATTTTCTCGATGGGGATAATATGGGGTCCCCCCACCCGTTTTGGTGTGAATTAGGGAATTTTTGGGATGTTGGGTGATTGGATAAACCCAATGCCTGCACATCCCCAATGCCAAAATCGACTGATTTCCACCCAAAAAGGTCAGGCTGGGCTCAGAGGTAGCTGATTTTCCCCAAGGGGACGATTTGGGCTCCCACTCCCCAGTTTTGGATGAATTTTAGAAATTTTGGACAATTTTTCCCCCCAGACACCATCCAGGGCACAGCTGCAGCTCCCTGGTCCCCAAACCAGCTGGTTTCACCCCAAAACCCAGCCCGGGGTGGGCTCCTTTACCCCTGGAAACTTTTATGGAGTCCCAGACCCAATTTTTGGGGTGATTTTTCGGAATTTGGAGCAATTTGATACAAATCCCACCCCTGAAACACCCAAGGCTCAGATTCTCCATAATTTCCCCCAAAAACCCCAGCGAGGGTCAGGTGCAGGATGGACCCCCCAAACGCCTCATTTTGGGGTGAATTCCTGGGATTTCGGACAATTTGCTCCCATCCTCTCCCTCGTGGCTCCACAAGCCCCAAAATTTGGGGTTCCCCCCAAAATCCACCTGTCACTCCCCGAGGGGCCGTGGGACCCCCACCCCCCTCCCCATTTTGGGGCGATTCCTTTGGATTTTTCCCCATTTTTGCCCGAACCAGCCGCTTTCACCCCAAACCCCGCCCCAGGGGATTTTAAAAGGGGGGGGGGTGGGTGAATTTTATTTTTTTTTTGGGGGGGTGTTGCCCCCTCCCCAAACCGAGGATGGAAACGGCGTTTTCAGGACAAGCTGCCGCCCTTCCCCCATCCCCGCCCCCTCCCCCACCCCCGCGCAGGCAGCGGGGCCGCCCCTCCCCCCCCAACAAAGCCCCTCCCACCCCGGGCTGGGGGCGGGGCCCCGCTGCCTGCGCCCCGCCCCCCGCACGCGCCTGGCCACGCCCCCTGCACGGCCTGACTAACACTGACCCCTCCCCCACCCTCCCCGAGACCCCCGACCCCCCCTCAGCCCCTCCCGCCCCTCCCCCAACCCACCCAGGGGGGCACCGGGGCCGCCCCCGCCGCGGGGGGAGGGGCTGGGGGCATGTCAGGGTGAGAGGTGTGCAAAGGTGTGAACAGGTGTGCACAGGTGAGTGCAGGTGTGCACAGGTGTGAACAGGTGTGAACAGGTGTGCACAGGGGTGTACAGGTGTGTGCAGGTGTGTCCAGGTGTGCAAAGAGGTGTACAGGTATGTGCAGGTGTGTTTACAGGTGTGCACAGGTGTGCAAAAGTGTGAACAGGTGTGAACAGGGGTGTACAGGTGTGTTCAGGTGTGTGCAGGTGTTTACAGATGTGTACAGGTGCGTACAGGTGTGTTCAGGTGTGTACAGGTGTGTACAGATGTGTGCAGGTGTGTGAGGGTCACACCAGGTGCATACAGGTGTGTTCAGGTGTGCGCCGGTGTGTACAGGTGTGTGTACAGGTGTGCAAGGGTCACTACAGGTGTGTTCAGGTGTGTGCAGGTGTTTGCAGATGTGTGCAGGTGGGTGAGGGTCACACCAAGTGCGTTCAGGTATGTGCAGGTGTGTCAGGGTCACCCCAGGTGCATACAGGTGTGCTCAGGTGTGTGCAGGTGTGCACAGGTATGATCAGGTGTGTACAGATGTGTACAGGTGTGTGCAGGTGTGCACAGGTGTGATCAGGTGTGTTCAGGTGTGTTCAGGTGCGTACAGATGTGTTCAGGTGTGTTCAGGTGCGTACAGGTGTGTTCAGGTGTGTTCAGGTGTGTGCAGGTGTTTACACATGTGTACAGATGTGTACAGGTGTGTTCAGGTGTGTTCAGGTGTGTTCAGGTGTTTACACATGTGTACAGGTGTGTTCAGGTGTGTGCAGATGTGTACAGATGTGTGCAGGTGTGTGAGGGTCACCCCAGGTGTGTTCAGGTGTGTACAGGTGTGTTCAGGTGTGCACAGGTGTGTTCAGGTGTGTGCAGGTGTGGTGCTCACACACGTGTGCGTGTAGCTGTGGGGCTGCCCCCGTCCCCCCAGGGTCCCCTCACCCCCCTGCACGCCCCCCACCCTGCACGCCCCTCCCACCCCCCCTTTGCACGTGCTTGCACACCTGTGCACGCCCCTGGCACACCTGTGCACGCCCCCCTGGCACACCTGTGCACGGCCCCTGGCACACCTGTGCACGCCCCTGGCACACCTGTGCACGCCCCCCTGGCACACCTGTGCACGGCCCCCTGGCACACCTGTGCACGCCCCTGGCACACCTGTGCACGCCCCCCGCGCGCTGCCCCCACTAACGACCGCGTTTGTGTCTGAGCTTTCTTCTGCCCCGGGACCCCCAAAACTCGTTACTAACCCCCCCCTCACCCCCCTGTGTCACCCCAGTGTCCCCCCCGTGTCACCCTCTGTGTCACCCCAGTGTCCCCCCCATGTCACCCCCCTGTGTCACCCCCGTGTCACTCCAGTGTCACCCCTGTGTCACCCTCCCCATGTCACCCCCTCCCCTCTCTTATCACCCACCCCCTTCTCACCTGGGGGGGCTCCTTGGGGGTCTCACCTTGAGCTATAGGGGGGCTTCACCCCCTCCTTCCACCCCTTGGGACCCCCCCCAATCTCATATCACCCCCCCAGGTGACCCCAAACCCCTCCAGGTGACCGAAACCCCCCTCACCCCTCATCCTCATCCCCCCATAACAGCCCCCAGGTGACCCCAAACCCCTCAGGTGACCCCAAACCCCCCCACCCCTCACCTTCATCCTCCCATCACCCCCCTCCCAGGTGACCCCAAACCCCTCCAGGTGACTCCAGACCCCACCAAGTGACCCCAAACCCCCTCACCCCTCACCTTCATCTCCCCATAACACCCCCCCAGGTGACCCTAACCCCCCGACCCCTCACCTTCATCACCCCCATAACCCCCCAGGTGACCCCAAACCCCTCCAGGTGACCCGAAACCCAACCCAGGTGACCCCAACCCGCCTGACCCCTCATCCTCATCCTCCCATAACACCCCCCTAGGTGACCTCAACTCCCCCCACCCCTCACCTTCATCACCCCTATCCCCCCTCCAGGTACCCCCAAACCCTTCCAGGTGACCCCAAACCCCCCACCCCTCACCTTCATCCCCCCTATCCCCCCTCCAGGTGACCCCAAACCCCTCCAGGTGACCCCAAACCCCCCCACCCTCACCTTCATCCCCCCTATCCCCCCTCCAGGTACCCCCAAACCCCTCCAGGTGACCCCACCCCTCACCTCCATCCCCCCACCCATCCCACCCATCACCCCCCACCCTTTGTCCCCTTTGTCCCCCGTGTCCCCCCTCCCCTCCCCGTGCCCCCTCCCCAGTTTTGGGGTGCCCCGGCCCGGGGGGGTCCCGGCTGAGCGCGGCCGCTCTCCCCCCTGCCCAGGTGACCATTTCCGTGGACGGCATCCTGACCACCACGGGCTACACGCAGGAGGATTTCACCATGCTGGGCTCCGACGACTTCTTCTACGTGGGGGGGTCCCCCAACACCGCCGACCTGCCGGGGTCCCCCGTCAGCAACAACTTCATGGGCTGCCTCAAGGACGTGAGTCTGGGGGCTCGGGACCACCCCCGGGCTCACCTGGGGAGGGGTCCGGGTGTTTGGGGTGAGGGGGGGTTGGGTTGGGGAGAGGTAGAGGCTCCCCGAGTCACCTGTGGGTGTTCTTGGGGGTGGGGGGTGACGTTTTGGGGACCCCCGACTCACTTGTGGGTGTCCCCAGAGGCTGTGAGTCACATTTTGGGGACCCCCAACTCACCTGTGTGTGTTCACGGGAGTGGGGGTGACGTTTTGGGGACCCCCGACTCACCTGTGTGTGTCGCTGGGGGCCGTGGGTGACATTTTGGGGACATTCATGAGCCCCCGACTCACCTGTGTGCGTCCCTGGGGACTCTGGGTCACATTTCGGGGACCCCCAACTCACCTGTGCATGTTCCCAGGAGCGGGGTTTGACATACTGGGGACCCCCAGCTCACCTGTGCATGTCCCCTGGAGGTGTGGGTCACATTTTGGGGACTCCCACGAGTCCACAACTCACCTGTGCGTGTCCCCAAGATCTGTGGGTCACATTTTGGGGACCCCCGACTCACCTGTGCGTGTCCCCAAGATCTGTGGGTCACATTTTGGGGACCCCCGACTCACCTGTGTGCGTCCCTGGGGACTCTGGGTCACATTTCGGGGACCCAAGACTCACCTGTGTGTGTCCCCAAGATCTGTGGGTCACATTTTGGGTACCCCAGACTCACCTGTACGTGTCCCCAGTGGCCATGGATCACATTTTGGGGACCCCCGACTCACCTGTACGTGTCCCCTGGGGACTCTGGGTCACATTTCAGGGACCCAAGACTCACCTGTGTGTGTCCCCAAGATCTGTGGGTCACATTTTGGGTACCCCAGACTCACCTGTGCATGTCCCCAGCGGCGTTCCAGGTGACACCTCAGCACAGCAGCATCGGGGGATGTCCAACACCCCCAAACTCCCCAAACCTCACCTGTCCCCGTGCCCCCCAGGTGGTTTACAAGAACAACGACTTCAAGCTGGAGCTGTCGCGGCTGGCGCAGGAGGGGGACGCGCGGGTGACGCTGCACGGGGCGCTGCTCTTCCACTGCGACCCCCCCCCGGCGCTGGACCCCGTCACCTTCGCCACGCCCCAGGCGCACCTGGCGCTGCCCACCTGGCGCCCGGCCCGCGCCGGCTCCGTCTCCTTCGATTTCCGCACCACGGAGCCCAACGGGGTCCTGCTCTTCGGGCAGGGACCCCCCCGCGACCCCCCGGCCGCCGCCCCCCGGGGGCCGCCCCCGCCGCCCCCCGATTTCCTGGCGCTGGAGCTGCTGGACGGGCACCTGTACCTGCTGCTGGGCATGGGCGCGGCCGGGCTGCGGCTCCGCGCCAGCGCCCGCAAGGTCACGGACGGGGAGTGGTGCCACGTGGACGTGCAGCGCGACGGGCGCAAAGGTGAGGGGCTGGGGAGGGGGCTCAGGTGTGCAAAGGGTGTGCAAAGGGTGTGCAAAGGGTGTGCAGGTGTGTAGGGAGGGGTGTGCAGGTGTGGAAAAGGGGGTGGGGAGCGATGTGCGGGTGTGCCAAGGTGTGAAGGGAGGGGTGTGCAGATGTGCACTGGGTGTGCAGGTGTGCAAAGGTGTGAAAGGAGGGGTGTGCAGGTGTGCAGAGGTGTGCAGATGTGTGCAGGGGCTGGTAGGGCAGGGTGTCCCCGTTATCCTCCCCTTTGCCATGTGCCCACTGTCCCCTGCTGTCCCCTGATGTTCCCCTGATGTCCCCCCACTCTCCCTCCGCTGTTCCCCACTGTCCCCTGATGTCCCCTGAGGTCCCCTAGTGTCCCCCTCACTCCCCGCGCTGTCCCCTGACGTCCCCACTCCCCACACCACTGTCTCCTGATGTCCCCTCGCTGTCCCCCCGCCGTGCCCCTGCTGTCCCCCTACTGTCCCCTCACTCTCCCCATGCTGTCCCCTGATGTCCCCTCACTGTCCCCCTGACTTCCCCCTACTGTCCCCCCACTCTCCCCATGCTGCCCTCCACTGTCCCCACTCTCCTCCCTGCTGTCCCCTGACGTTCCCACGTATCCCCTGATGTCCCTCACTGTCCCCCTGCTGTCCCCTGATGTCCCCTCACTGTCCCCCATTCTCCTCCCGCGGTCCCCCGCTGTTCCCTGATGTCCCCTCGCTGTCCCCCCACTCTCCCCCTGCTGTCGCTGTCCCCGCTGTCCCCTGATGTCCCCCACTCTCCCCACGCTGTCCCCTGCGGTCCCCCCGCCGTGCCCCAGCTGTCCCCGCTACTGTCCCCCCACTCTCCCCCCGCTGTCCCCTGACGCCCCCGCTCGGTGTCCCCGCCTGTCGCCAGGCTCGGTGTCGGTGAACAGCCGCAGCACGCCCTTCCTGGCCAGCGGTGACCGGGACGTTCTGGACGTGGGGGCCGAGCTGTACCTGGGGGGGCTCCCCGAGGGCCGCCCGGGCCCCCCCGCGCCCCCCGAGCTCTGGGCCGCGGGGCTGCGCCTCGGCTTCGTGGGCTGCGTGCGGGACCTGTTCGTGGACGGGCGGAGCCGCGACGTGCGCGCGCTGCTGGCCGCGGGGGGGGCTCCGGGGGTCGCCCCGCTCTGCGCCAGGGACCCCCCCCGGCTGTGCGCCAGCGCCCCGTGCCGCAACGGGGGCACCTGCCGCGAGGGCTGGAACCGCTTCGTGTGCGACTGCCGCGGCACCGGGTACCTGGGGCCGCGCTGCGAGACAGGTGAGGGGGCGCGGGGACAGCGGGGACAGCGGGGACACGTGGGGGACAGAGGGGACAGAGGGGACAGAGGGGACACGTGGGGGACAGAGGGGACAGAGGGGACATGTGGGGGACACGTGGGGGACAGAGGGGACACGTGGGGGACAGAGGGGACACGTGGGGGACAGAGAGGACAGAGGGGACAGAGGGGACACGTGGGGGACAGAGGGGACAGAGGGGACAGAGGGGACACGTGGGGGACAGAGGGGACACGTGGGGGACAGAGAGGACAGAGGGGACAGAGGGGACAGAGGGGACACGTGGGGGACAGTGGGGACAGAGGGGACAGAGGGGACAGGTGGGGGACAGAGGGGACACGTGGGGGACAGAGGGGACACGTGGGGACACGTGGGGGACAGAGGGGACAGAGGGGACACGTGGGGGACAGAGGGGACACGTGGGGGACAGCGGGGACACGTGGGGACACGTGGGGGACAGAGGGGACACGTGGGGGACAGAGGGGACAGAGGGGAGAGAGGGGACAGCGGGGACACGTGGGGGACAGAGGGGACACGTAGGGGACACGTGGGGGACAGAGGGGACAGAGGGGACACGTGCAGGACAGAGGGGACACGTGGGGGACAGAGGGGACATGTGGGGACATGTGGGGGACAGAGGGGGTGGCACTTCCTGAACACCTGAAGTTGGGGATGGGGGACTGGGGGGGATTGAGGGGACCCCGAGGTGACACGGGGGGGACTCAGAGGGACATGGGGTACCTGGGACAGTGCTGTGGGACAGGTGAGGGGACAGAGGGGACAGCGGGGACACGTGGGGACACAGAGGGGACAGAGGGGGTGGCACTTCCTGAATGCCTGGGTGAGTTGGGGAGGGGGGCTGGGGGAATTTAGGAGACCCCGAGGTGACACGGTGGGGACTGGGGGCACACCTGGGGGAGCATGGGGTACCTGGGACAGCGGTGTGGGACAGGTGAGGGGACACGGGCACAGCGGGTGTGGCACCTCCTGAACACCTGGAGCTGGAGATGGGGGACTGGGGGGGATTGAGGGGACCCCGAGGTGACACAGTGGGGACTGGGGGGGACATGGGGTACCTGGGACAGGTGAGGAGGGGGGGATCAGGACCATCCAAACACCTGAGTCCCCTCTGGGTGGGAGGGGAGGAGGAGCCTGGATGTCCCCAGGGCCACCTGAGCCCCCCATGGGACACCTGGGTGTCCCCTGCACAGGTGACTCCCCCAGAGCTGGGGGTCCCCAGCCACCTCCAGTCCCGGGGGGTGTCCCCTGGTGGCAATGTCCCTTGTCCCCACTCGCTGTGGTGCTCACACAGCACCTACCTCGGGCAGGGCTCACCTGGCTGTGGGGTGCCAGCTCCCTGGGGACACCCGGGAACACCTGGGGACACCCAGGGACACCCGGGGACACCCAGGGACACCCTGGGGACACCGGAGGTGGCCGTGCCGAGGGTGACAGGGCTGTCCTGTCCCCGCAGAGGCGGCGGTGCTGAGCTATGATGGCAGCATGTACCTGAAGGTGCAGGTGCCGGGCGAGCAGACCGAGGCCGAGGACGTGTCCCTGCGCTTCATGTCCCCCCGAGCCTTCGGCCTCGTCCTGGCCACCACCTCGCGCCACTCGGCCGACACCCTGCGCCTCGAGCTGGATGGGGGGCGCATGAAGCTCACCCTCAACCTGGGTGAGCCCCCCGAGACCCCGCGGGGACCCCCCAGATAAACCCCGGAGCGTCCCTGGAACGTCCCTGGAACCTCCTCAAAATCCTCCCCGAAACGGGGCCCGAGCTGGGTCTGGTCATGCCAGGAGGGCCAAAGTAGGGCCTGGGACCCTAAAGTGGTGTCTGAGACCTCAAAATAGGGCCTGGGACCCCAAAATGGTTCCTGGGACCCCCAAAATAGGGCCTAGGACCCTAAAATGGTGTCTGGGACCTCAAAATGGTTCCTGGGACCCTAAAATAGGGCCTGGGACCCTAAAGTGGTTCCTGGAACCCTAAAATGGTGTCTAGGACGCCAAAATGGTGTTTAAGACCCCAAAATGGTTCCTGGGACCCTAAAATGGTTCCTGGGACCCTAAAATGGTGTTTCAGACCCCAAAATGGTTCCTGGGACCCCAAAATGGTGTTTCAGACCCCAAAATGGTTCCTGGGACCCTAAAATAGGGCCTGGGACCCCAAAATATTGTCTGGGACCCTAAAATGGTGTCTGGGATCCCCAAAATGGTCAAATTGCTCCACAGTGATGCTCAGGACCCCAAATTGGTGCCCAAGTTGGTTCTTATGACCCTAAAAATGATTCTTGGGATCCCTGAACATCCCCAAAAGTGCTTTTGGCCCCAAAATGGCCCAAAGTTGGTGCCTGGAGCGCTGAATGGTGGTCAGGACCCCAAAATGGTGCCCGGGTCAGTTCTCCTGGCCCTAAAATTGTCAAGTTCATGTCTGGGACCCCAAAAAGAGCACCCAGGTCCCCGAATGATGTCGGGGTTGGTTCTTGTGATCCCAAAATTGTCAAATTGGTGCTTGGGACCCCAAAACTTCCTCCAAAGCTGCCCAGGACACAAAAACGGTGCCCGGGCACCCCCAGAATTGCCCCTGTGACCCCCAAACTGGCCCTGAGGGTCACCAGAGCCACCTCGGTGTCCCCAACTCCCCCTGCCCCCCTCCCCGCGGGATTGGGGCCTTCGTGACCCCCCCGCTGCCATTGGGGCACAGCACCGGGACCCCCCCGGGGGCTGAGGGTCCCCCCCGGAGGATTGGGGAGCCCCCAAGGGCTGGGGACCCCTCCTGCAGCCCCTTCCATTGGGGGGGACCCCTCGAGGGGCTGCAGGTCCTCTGTGGGGGTGGGACTCCCCCAAGGGATTGGGGACCCCTCCAAAGGGGTTGGGGACCCCCATGGGATTGGGGACCCTCCCAAAGAGATGGGGACCCCCCTGCAAGGGGTTGGGGCCCTCTCTGTGGGACTGGAGACCCCCCCATGGTGTTGGAGACCCCCGCATTGTGTTGGGGACCCCGCCATGGGATTGGGGACCCCCCCCAAGGGGTTGGAGACCCCCGCATTGTGTTGGGGACCCCCCCATGGGATTGGGGACCCCCCCCGGGTCCCGGCGTTTGCCCCCCCCCCGCCCCGCAGCGGTTGACGAGGGGGGGCCCAGCCCTGGGTTGGATCCCCCCGGATCCCCCCGGGATCCCCCCCGGGCTGGGCCCTCAGGGCGGCCGTGCCCCCCCACGAGGTGCCAGAGACCCCCTAAACCCGTCCCATCCCAGTCCCCTCCAGTCCATTCCCAGCCCATTCCCAGTTCCCCCCCAGTTCCCCCCAGTCCCTCTCAGTTTATCCCAGTTCCTCCCAGTCCAATCCCAGTTCTCGCCATCCCATTCCCAGTCCCTCCCAATCCCCCCCAATCCTTTCCCAGTTCCTCCCATCCCATTCCCACTTCCCCCCAGTTCCCCCCAGTCCCTCCCAGTCCCTCCCATCCCATTCCCAGTCCCTCCCAGTCCATTCCAGTTCCCCCCAGTCCCTCCCAGTTCCCCCCAGTCCCTTCCCAGTTCCCCCCAGTTCCCCCCAGTCCCTCCCAGTCCCTCCCATCCCATCCCGAGGCCCTCCCAGTCCCCCCCCAATCCTTTCCCAGTCCCTCCCAGTCCATTCCAGTCCCTCCCAGTTCCCCCCAGTCCCCCCCATTTCCCCTCTCTGGCGCCTCGTCCCCCCCCGGCCGCCCCCCCCCGTCCCCGGGGCGCCCCCTGGCGGCGGCTGCGAAGGGCCTGACCCGTGTCTTCTCTCCCCAGACTGTGTCCGCGTGGGCTGTCACCCCAGTAAGTGCCACCCCCGGCCCGGGACACCCCCGGGACACCCCCGGGACACCCCCAAAACCCCCAACCCCCCTGAAACACCCAGCCCCCAAAAATCCCCCCGTGAACACCCCCAAAACCCCCCCATGAACGCCCCCAAAACTGCCCCAAATGCCCCCAAAACTGCCCCAAACCCCTCCAGGGACACCCCTGGGGACACCCCTGGGGACACCCCTGGGGACACTCCCAGACCCTCTGGATCACCCCAAAACCTCCACAGGGACCCCCTGACCCCCCCCCAAAAGGTTGGGCCCCCCCCCCCGTGTGTGTGTTTGGGGTGCACAGGTGGGTGCAGGGGTCACACCTGGGCCGTGCCCCCGATTGTCTGCTGGGCACTTCCAGCTGTCAACATCTGGTGTCACCCAGTGTCACCCAGTGTGTCCCAGTGCCACCAGCTGCTACGGTGTCACCCGTACTGGTGGCCCAGTGTCCCCAGTACAGTGCTGTCCCCCAGTGCCACTGGTGTCACCGATGTCCTGGTGTCACCTGGCATCACTGGTGTCCCCCAGTGCCACTGGTGTCACCAGCACAGCGGTGTCCCCTGGTGTCCCTGGTGTCCCTGATACCCCCATATTCCCAGTGTCCCCAGTATCCCTGGTGTCCCCCAGTATCCCCAGTGTTCTGGTATCCCTGCTGTCTCCAGTGTCCCTGCTGTCCCCAGTGTCCCTGATGCCCCCAGTATCCCTGGCATCCCTGGTGTCCCCAATGTCACCGGTTGTTGCCGGTGTCCCCAGTGTCCCTGGTGTCCTGGTATCCCTGGCGTCCCTGGTGCCACTGGTTGTCCCTGGTGTCCCAGTATCCCTGGTGTCCCTGGTGTCCCCAATGTCACCAGCTGTCGCCGGTGTCCCTGGTGTCCCAATATCCCCGGTGTCCCCACTGTCCCCAGTGTCCCCGGTGTCCCCACTGTCCCCGGTTGTCCCCGGTGTCCCCACTGTCCCCGGTTGTCCCCGGTGTCACCGCTGTCCCCGCTGCCCCCAGGCAAGGGCCCCGAGACGCTGTTCGCGGGGCAGCGGCTGGATGACAACGAGTGGCACTCGGTGCGGGTGGCCCGGCGCGGGCGCAGCCTCCAGCTCGCCGTGGACAACGTCACCGTCGAAGGTGACACCGCGGGGACGGCGCGGGGGGACCTCGGCTCGGGCTCCTGGGGTCACCGGGGGGCTCAGGCCCGTGGGGACGCGGTCAGTGGGGCTGCAGGTCCGTGGGATGGGGATGAAGGTCCGTGGGGACATGGATGAAGGTCCATGGGACATGGAACCATGGGGACAGGGATGAAGGCCCATGGGACAGGAATCCATGGGGACATGGATGGAGGTCCAAAGGGACAGGGATGAAGGTATGTGGGAACGTGGATGAAGGTCCATGGGGACAGGGATGAGGGTCCATGGGAACAAGGCCGGAGGTCCATGAGAACATGGATGAAGGTCCATGAGGACATAGAAGCATGGGGACAGGGATGAAGGTCCATGAGAACATGGATGAAGGTCCTTGGGGACACGGGCACACAGGCATGAGATGACCAGGTCCATGGGAACATTGATGCTTGGGGACATGGTGACCAGGTCCATGAGAACATGGATGAATGTCCATGGGACATGGAACCATGGGGACAGGGATGAAGGTCCATGAGGATGAAGGTCCATGGGGACAGAGATGAAGGTCCATGGGACAGGGATCCATGGGGATATGGATGAAGGTCCATGAGGATGAAGGTCCATGGGGACAGGGATGAAGGTCCATTAGAACATGGTTAAAGGTCTTTGGGGACATGGAACCATGGGGACAGGGATGAAAGCCCATGAGAACATGGATGAAGTTCCTTGGGGACACGGGCACACAGGGACAAGGTCACCAGCCCTGTGAGGACACCACCCACAGCCCATAGTTCCACGAGACCAACAGGCCCACGGCACGGTGGCACCCACCAGCCTCGCGCTCGCGGTGCCACCCCCGTGTCCCCCACGCCCCCCAGGACAGCTGTCGGGCTCTCACACCCGCCTGGAGTTCCACAACATCGAGACCGGCATCGTCACCGAGCGCCGCTTCCTGGCCGTGGTGCCGTCCAACTTCCTGGGCCACCTGAGCGGGCTGGTGTTCAACGGGCTGCCCTACCTGGACCTGTGCCGCGACGGCGACATCAGCTCCTGCGAGCTCAACGCGCGCTTCGGCCGCCGCGCCATCGTGGCCGACCCGGTGGCCTTCGGGGGCCGCGGCTCCTACGTGGCGCTGGCCACGCTCCAGGCCTTCTCCTCCTTCCACCTCTTCTTCCAGTTCAAGACCACGGCGCCCGACGGCCTCATCCTCTTCAACGGCGGCAGCGGCTCCGACTTCCTGGTGGTCGAGCTGGTCAAGGGGTGAGGGGACAGCGGGGGGACAGCGGGGGGGACAGCGGGGGAGCTCAGAGACCTTGGGGACACCACAGCCCTGATGGGGACCTTGGGGACATCACAGTCGTGGTGGGGACCTTGGGGATCTTGGGGACATCATGGCCCTCTTGGGAATCTTGGGGACACCTCAGCCCTGCTGGGGACCTTGGGACACCTCAGCCTGATGGGACCTTGGGGATCTTGGGGACATCACAGCCCTGCTGGGGACCTTGGGGACATCTCAGCCCTGCTGGGGACCTTGGGGATCCTGGGGACATCATGGCCCTGCTGGGGACCTCGGGGACCCTGGGGACATCATGGCCCTGCAGGGGAGCTCAGGGATCTCGGGGACATCACAGCCCTGATGGGGACCTTGGGGACACCACAGCACTGCTGGGGAGCTCAGGGATCTTCCAAGATCTTGGGGGACCCCTGTGGGGTCCTTGGGGGTCTCAGAGAGCTCAGAAAACACCTGGGACATGTGGGAGGTCCTGGGGACTTTGGGGACCTCCTGAACCTCCTGGGGACCTCCTGGATGCCCTGGGAACCCTGGGGACAACAGGGGGGCCCTGGGCACCCCATAACTCCCCTGGGGACCTCCTGAGCCTTTTCAGACCTTGGGACCCCCTCATCCCTCAGGGAACCCCCGACCCACCCTTAGGCTCCGCCCCCATGTCACAAGCTCCTCCTCCTGGCTCAGACCACGCCCATAACGACCACACCCTACGGTGACCACACCCCCACCACTGTCCCCACCCCCGGCCCAGTTACACTCCCTGTATTGGGGGGGGTCCCTTTGTCCCTTCCCCCAGGTGAAAGGCCACGCCCAACAAGGCCACGCCCCCTTCCGCAGGTACATCCACTACGTGTTCGACCTGGGCGAGGGCCCCTCGCTCATGAAGGGCAACTCGGAGCAGCCGCTGCACGACGGGCGCTGGCACGAGGTGGCCGTGGCACGGGAGGGGGGGGCCCTGCACGCGCTGCGCGTGGACGGGAGACCCGTGACCCAGCACGGGCAGGGCGCCCGCGGGCTGCAGCTCAAGGGTGAGACCCGGGGCACACCTGGGACACACCTGGGGACAGGTGGGACACACCTGGGGACAGGTGGGATACACCTAAGGGAGGGTACAGATGTGTGGGTATCCCCTGACCCAGCACGGGCAGGGCGCCCGCGGGCTGCAGCTCAAGGGTGAGACCCGGGGAACACCTGGGACACACCTGGGGACAGGTGGGACACACCTGGGGACAGCTGGGACACACCTGGGGACAGGTGGGATACACCTGAGGGAGGGTACAGGTGTGTGGGTACCCCCTGACCCAGCACGGGCAGGGCGCCTGCGGGCTGCAGCTCAAGGGTGAGACCCGGGGCACACCTGGGACACACCTGGGGACAGGTGGGGACAACTGGGATACACCTGAGGAGACCTGGGACACACCTGGGGACAGGTGGGGACAGCTGGGACACACCTAGGGGGGCACCTGGGGCACCTGGGATAACCTGAGGCACACCTGGGACACACCTGGGGACAGGTGGGACACACCCAGGGGAGGGTACAGGTGTGTGGGTACCCCGTGACCCAGCACGGGCAGGGTGCCTGCGGGCTGCAGCTCAAGGGTGAGACCCGGGAGACACCTGGGGACAGGTGGGGACAGGTGGGACACACCTGGATCACCTGGGATCACTTGAGACACACCTGGGGCACACCTGGGATCACCTGGGACAGCTGGAATAACCTAGGGCACACCTGGGGCATCGGGGATCACCTGGGACACACCTGGATGACACTTGGGTGACACCTGGGTGACACCTGGGGGAGGGCAGAGGTGTGGGGATGGTCCCGGGGTGGATGGGGGGGGTCACCCCAGCAGGGTACCCACAGCAGGGTGTCCCCTCACCCCTTGAATGCCCCCAGGTGTCCCCCAGGTGCACCTGGACATGGTGGGGGGGTGAGGCACAGTGAGATGTGGAGGGGGGGGTCTCCAATGGGTGACCCCCACCAGGCCTGGGGGCCGTCCCCAGGCGCACAGAGCGCTCGGTGCCCCCAGGTGACCCCCCCGTGCCCCCCCCAGGTGAGCTGTACGTCGGGGGGGTCAGCCCGGGGCTCCTGGGGCGCCTCCCGCGCCTCGTGGCCTCCCGGGGGGGCTTCCGGGGCTGCTTGGCCTCGCTGGACCTGAACGGGCGCCTGCCCGACCTGCTGGGGGACGCCCTGAGACGCGTGGGGGACGTGAGGAGGGGCTGCGACGGTGAGAAATGGGGAGGGGGCACGGGGGCTGGGGGGTCTGGGGGCTTTGGGGTGGGGGAGATGTGAGGGGGGGCTGCGACGGTGAGAAATGGGGAGGGGGCACGGGGGCTGGGGGCTGCAGAGTGTGGGGGACGTGAGGAGGGGGCTGGAACAGTGAGAAATGGGGAGGGGGCACGTGGGCTGGGGGGCCTGGGGACTGCAGAGTGTGGGGGATGTGAGGAGGGGCTGCGACGGTGAGAAATGGGGAGGGGGCACGGGGGCTGGGGGATCTGGGGGCTGGAGAGTGGGGGGAGTATACGGGGGGGCTGGGATGGTGAGAATTGAGGGGCACCGGGGGGGTCTGGGGACTTTGGGGTGGGGGGGATGTGAGAGGGGGGTGGGATGGTGAGAATTGGGGGGCACTGGGGGGTCTGGGGGTACAAGGATATGAGGGGGGCGACACAGGGGTCTGGAGGCTGCAAAGTGTGGGGGGATGTGAGGAGGGGGCTCAGACGGTGAAATTTGGGGGGCACCATGGGGGTCTGGGGGCTTTGGGGTGGGGAATGTGAGGAGGGGGCTGTGACGGTGAGAAATGGGGAGGGGGCACGGGGGCTGGGGGCTGCAGAGTAGGGGGGTGTACAGGGGGGCTGGGATGGTGGGAAATGCGGGGCACCATGGGGGAGTCTGGGGGCTTTGGGGTGTGGGGAATGTGATGGGGGGGCTGGGATGGTGAGAACTGGGGGGCACCAGGGGGGTCTGGGGGCTGCAGAGTGTGGGGAGGGGCTGCGACAGTGAGAAATGGGGGGCACTGGGGGGGTCTGGGGGTACAGGGATATGGGGAGGGGGCACAGGGGTCTGGGGGTGTCTGGGGCTTTTTTTGGGGGTGTCTGCGACTTTTCCAAAGAGTTGGGGAGGGGGCGCACGGGTGGGCAGGGGGCTCAGGAGGGCGGGGGTCACAATGAGGTGCCCAAGGGGGGAGTCTGAGGAACTGGGGGGGGTCACACAAAGGTGGGTGGGGAGGGGGATTTGGGGCCACAAAACCACATTGAGAGCCCCCCTCGGGGTTTGGGGGAGCTGGGGGGGGGGGGGTCCCCACGAGCCCGGGGGGTCCCCACGAGCCCGGGGGGGTCCCCACGAGCCCGGTGCCCCCCAGGCCCCAGCACGACGTGCGCCGAGGACTCGTGTGCCCACGGGGGCGTCTGCCTGCAGCAGTGGGACGGCTTCACCTGCGACTGCAGCATGACGGCCTTCGGGGGGGGCCGGCTGTGCCGAGCGTGAGTGGGGGGCCAGGGGGCTCGGGGGGGGTCGGGGGGGTCGGGGGAGTGGCTGTGCCGAGCGTGAGTGGGGGGCCAGGGGGCTCGGGGGGGGGTCGGGGGGGGGGTTTTGCTGAGCGTGAGTGGGGGGCCAGAGAGGATTTGGGGGGCTCGGGGGTTTTGGAGGGCTTGGGGGAGTGGTTGTGCTGAGCGGGAGTGGGGGGCAAGGGAGGATTTGGGGGGTTCGGGGAGTGGCTGTGCCGAGCGTGAGTGGGGGGCCTGGGGGGTCGGGGGGGGTCGGGGGAGTGGCTGTGCCAAGTTTGAGTGGGGGGCCAGGGAGGATTTGGGGGGGCTCGGGGGTTTTGGGGGGCTTGAGGGAATGGCTGTGCCAGGTTTGAGTGGGGGGCCAAGGGGGTTTGAGGGGGTTTGGGGGGCTCAGAGGAACTTGGAGAGTGGCTGTGTCAAGCGTGAGTGGGGGGCCAGGGGGGGTTTGGGGGTCTTGGAGGGCTCAGGAGAACTTGGGGGGGCAACTGTGCCAAACGTGAGTGGGGGGCTCAGGGAGATTTGGGGGGCTCAGGAAGGCTTGGAGGGGTCAAGGGTGCGTCTGTGCCAAGTTTGAGTGGGGGGCTTTGAGGGGCTCGGGGGGCTCGGGGAGTGGCCGTGTGAAGCGTGAGTGGGGGGCCAGGAGGGTTTGGGGGGCAGCTGTGACATTTTGAGTAGGGGGCTCTGGGGGATTTGGGGGTCTTGGGGTGCTCAGAGGGGCGGCTGTGCCCAGTTTGAGTGAGGGGCTCTGGGGGGCTCAGGGGGATTTGGGGGGCACAGAGGGGATTTGGGGGGCTCAGGAAGTTTTGAGGGGGCTCAGAGGGGCAGCTGTGCCCAGTTTGAGTGGGGGGCTCTGGGGAATTTGGGGGTTCAGGAAGGCTCGGGGGGCTCAGGGGGCTCAGAGGGGCAGCTGTGCCCAGTTTGAGTGGGGGGCACGAGGTGATTTGGGGGCACAGAGTGGCACAGGTGGCTCAGGGGACACCCAAGGAGCTCAGGGGTCCCAGGGTGGGCGGGGGACACCCCACACCGGGGGGACCCCCCGTCCCCCACACCGGGAGGACCCCAAGACCCCCCAGGAGCGAGCAGGGGGGGCAGGTGGCCTTTGTCCCTCACAGGGCACGTGTGTGACCCTGGCATGGGCCGTGCTGTCCCCAAACGGGACAAGTGTCCCTCGCTGAGGTGGCTCCGTCACTTCCTTGGTCCCCCAAGGCCCTTAAGGAGGGCAGGTGGCAGCGCGGGTGTCACCTGTGCCACCTGTGCCACCCCTGTGCCACCTGTGCCTGGCACGAGGGCTCCGTGTCCCCCCAGGGCTGTGGCACCAGGGACACGAGGGACACGAGGGACACCACACGTGTCCCTGCCCCGGGGTGGCTCTGTCCCCCGCCCGTGTCCCCACGAGGGGCAGGTGACAGCACGAGCCACACCTGTGTCCCTCACGGGGGGGTCCAGGACCCCCCATGTCCCCCCCATATCCAAACTTCCCCATGTCCGGGTGTCCCCCCGTGTCCCCCCCATGTCCCGGTGTCCCCCTTTGTCCCCTGTCCCCCCCTGTCCCCCTCATCCAGGTGAGTCCCAGGCAGCGCCGCCTCTGCCCCACACCTGGCTGGGGGTCCCGGGGGGGCTTTGGGGCAGCTCCGTGGGGCAGAACGGGGCTCCCGGTGTCCCCGTGGGGCCGGACGGGGCTCCCGGTGTCCCCGTGGGGCAGAACAGGGCTCCCGGTGTCCCCGTGGGGCAGGACGCGATCCCGGTGTCCCCGTGGGGCAGGACGCGCTCCCGGTGTCCCCGTGGGGCCGGACGCGATCCCGGTGTCCCCGTGGGGCCGGACGCGATCCCGGTGTCCCCGTGGGGCCGGACGCGATCCCGGTGTCCCCGTGGGGCAGGACGCGATCCCGGTGTCCCCGTGGGGCTGCTGGGACACGGGCACGGGGCGGGGGGTGGCGCTGCCGTGGGTCGCAGTGGGGCTCGCCCCCCACCCGTGGGGCACGGGCACAGCTCCGTGCGGGGCTCTGGGTGCCACGGGGGGGCTCCGCGGGACCCCCCCGCCCCCCGATTGTCCCCGGTTGTCCCCGGTTGTCCCCACGGGCGGCTCCGTGGGTCCGGCGGCCCCCTCCGCGGCTCCCCGTGGGGCTCCGGGGGGTGCCCTGGGGGGCTCCCCACGGTGGGGGGGGGTGGGTGGGGGTCGCTCCGTGGGTTCCCCCCTCGTGGGTCGCGCGTGGCCCCTCCCCCCCCCGGCCCCTCCCCCCCCGGCCCCTCCCCCGCCCCCGCCCCTCCCGCTGCAGCAGCCGCCGCCGCCGCCGCCGCCCCACGGCCGCCCGCGCCCACCGCCCACGCACGGCCCCGGCG
Organism: Setophaga petechia; assembly: GCA_024362935.1. Classification (NCBI taxonomy): domain Eukaryota; kingdom Metazoa; phylum Chordata; class Aves; order Passeriformes; family Parulidae; genus Setophaga; species Setophaga petechia. The sequence continues at coordinate 34,024 of JANCRA010000429.1, forward strand.
GCGCCCCCCGGCCCCAGCGGCGCCCCCCGGCCCCAGCGAGAGCCTCCGGCCCCACCGCGCCGCCGCCGCCGCCGCCTCCCAGGCCAGAGCCCCCCCCGACCCTCGGCACAGCCCCCGCTTCATCCCCACCGCCATCCTCATCCTCATCCTCATCCTCATCCCTCCATCCTCATCCTCATCCGCAGCCCCCGCCCCACATCGCCCGTTCCCCCCCCCCCCACAAATCGCCCCATATCGCCCCCCCCCCCCCCAATCCGCTCCATCCCCCCCCATCCCGCATCTTCCTCCCTTTCCCCCCCCCTCCCCCATTTCCCGGCCCCACATCGCCCCCACCCCCGATCCCGCATCCCCCCCCCCCCACACTTCCCACCCCCCCCATCGCTCCCACCCCACATCCCCCCCCCCATCGCTCCCACCCCATATCCCGCATCCCCCCCCCCCATTTCCCACAGCCCCACATCCCCCCCCACCCCCCACCCCGACCCCCCCCCCCGGACCATGCTCGACCCCCTCTGAGCCCCCCCCGCGCCCCCCCCGCCCTGGCCCCCCCCGCCCCGGGGCCCCCCCCCGCGCCCCCCCCCCCCGCATGCGCTGAGCCCCGGGGGGGGGATCAGAACCCCCCGCGGGGGGGGCGCTCGGGACCCCCCGGCCCCGCAGCCCAGGGGGGGTCGGGACCCCCGGGGCCCTTTGGGGGCGCCGCCGCTTTTTTAGGGGGGGGGAGCCGCCCCCCCCCAGCCCCATTTTGGGGCCATTTGGGCCCCCCCAGCCCCGATTTAGGGAGAGATTCAAGCGACCCCCCCCCAGCCCCATTTTGGGGGGATTCGTGCCCCCCCCCCGGCCTCATTTTAGGGGGTCCAGCTCCCCCCCAGCCCCTCTTGGGGTGTTTGCCCCCCCCCGGTTCTATTTTAGGGGATTTGCCTCCCCCAGCCCCATTTAAGGGGGGGTTTGCCACCCCCCCCCCGGCGCTATTTTTGGGGGGATTTGGGGTTTCTCAGGGCCTCCCCCAGCCCCATTTCCGGGGTGATCCGGGCCCCCCCCCCCCAGCCCCGTGGGTGGATTTTTGGGCTCGTTGAGCTCCACGGTGGGGGGGGGAGATTCGGGGACCCCCCCGGCCCTTTCGGGGTGACCCAGGGCCCAGGTTTGGGGGGATTTGGGGTTTCCCCAACTTCAGGTTGGGTTGAACTGGCACTGCCCCCCCCCTCCCCATTTTTGAGCTGATTTGAAGCCCCCCCACCCCAATTTTGGGCTCGCCGTCCCCCCCAGCCCCATTTCGGGGTTCACACCCCCCTAGACCCTCTTTTGGGGCACAACCTCCCCCTCAAACCCCATTTTAGGGTTCAAGACCCCCCCCCGGGGCCTCATTTTGGGGCACAACCCCTCCCCTCACTGCCTCCCCCCCATTTTGGGGTTCAATCCTTCTCAGACCCCCCTTTTGGGGTCCTCAATCCCCCCACCCCCCTTTTGGGGGGCTCCCCCTCTCCCTTCTCCCCCCATTTTGGGGTCTCACCCTCCTCCCTCCCCCTTTTTGGGGACACCCCCCTCCCTTCTCCCCCAGCCCCACATTTTGGGGTCCCCCCCTGCTCTCACCCCCCTCTTTAACTGGGGGCTCCCCCTCTCCTTCTCCCACCCCCCAATTCGGGAGCCCCCCACCTCCTCCCCGCCCCATTTTGGGGTTCAATCCCCCCTAGACCCCATTTGGGGGCTCTGACCCTCTCCCTTCACCCCCCTCCCCTCATTTGGAGTCTCCTCCTCTCCTTTCACTCCCCCCCCCCATTTTGGGGGTCTCCCCTTCCCCCCCCCCACCTCCACCCCCTCATTTGGGAGCCGCCCCCTTCATTTGGGGGCTCCCCCTCCTCATTTGGGGACTCCCCCATCCCCTCCTCCATCCATTTCGGGGGTCGGGTCCCCTTTCCCTCCCCCACCCTCACCCCCCCAATTTGGGGGTTCCCCTCTCTTTCCACCCCCCAAATTCGGGGGCTCTCCACTCTTCTTCCACCCCCCCAAATTTGGGGATTCCCCCCTCTCTTTTCACCCCCCCAAATTCGGGGGCTCTTCCCTCTTCCTCCTTCCCCAGTTTGGGGCTCCCTTCTCCTTTTCCTCCCCAAATTTGTGGTTTCTCCTCTCTTTTCACCCCCCCCCAAATTTGGGGTTCCCCCCTCTATTTCCCCCCAAATTTGGGGTTCCCCCCTCTCTTTTCCCCCCAAATTTGGGGGTTCCCCCCTCTCCATCCCCCCCCCAATTCGGGGGTCGCCCCCCTCTCTCCCCCCTCCCTCCATCTCCATCCGGGGGCTGCTCCCCCCATTTGGGGTCCCCCTCGCTGGGGTCCCCCCGGCGCTGCCGGATGGGGGGGGGGTCGCTGAGGGGCCGATGGGGGGCCGGGGGGCCCCGGGGCGCTGGGGGTGCTGGCGCTGGGGGCGCTGGGGGTGCTGGGGGTGCTGGGGGTGCTGGTGCCCCCCGCCCGCCCCGCCCGCGTCTCCTCCAGCCTCTCGACCACCCACCACGTGCACCACTTCCACGGGCGGCACGGCACGGCGCCCATCGCCATCAACCGCGCGCCCTTCCTCACCCGCGGCCACCACGGTGAGCCTCACCTTCCTCATCATCATCCTCACCTTCCCCATCATCATCATCATCCTCATCATCATCATCCTCACCTTCCTCATCATCCTTATCATCATCCTCATCCTCCCCATCACCATCAACCGCGCGCCCTTCCTCACCCGCAGCCACCATGGTGAGCCCTTCTCATCCTCATCATCATCATCATCATCCTCATCCTCACCTTCCTTATCACCATCTTCACCTTCCCCATCATCATCCTCACCTTCCTTACCATCATCCTCATCATCCTCCCCATTGCCATCAACCACGCGCCCTTCCTCACCCGCGGCCACCACGGTGAGCTTCATCATCCTCACCTTCCTCATCATCCTCATCCTCATCATCATCCTCACCTTCCTTATCATCCTTATCAACCTCCTCATCCTCCCCATTGCCATCAACCACGTGCCCTTCCTCACCACCACAGTGAGCCCTCCTCATCCTCATCATCATCATCATTCTCACCTTCCTTATCATCATCCTCATCCTCATCATCCCCATCATCATCCTCACCTTCCTCTTCATCCTTATCAACCTCCTCATCCTCCCCATCGCCATCAACCGCGCGCCCTTCCTCACCCGCGGCCACCACGGTGAGCTTCATCATCCTCATCATCATCATCATCCTCATCCTCATCATCCTCATCATCATCCTCACCTTCCCCATCATCATCCTCATCATCCTCATCCTCACCTTCCTTATCATCCTTATCAACCTCCTCATCCTCCCCATTGCCATCAACCACGTGCCCTTCCTCACCACCACGGTGAGTCCTCCTCATCCTCATCATCATCATCATTCTCACCTTCCTTATCATCATCCTCATCCTCATCATCCCCATCATCATCCTCATCTTCCTCATCATCCTTATCATCATCCTCACCTTCCTTATCATCCTTATCAACCTCCTCATCCTCCCCATCGCCATCAACCGCGCGCCCTTCCTCACCCGCGGCCACCACGGTGAGCCCTCCTCATCGTCATCATCATCCTCACCTTCCCCATCATCATCATCATCATCATCATCATCATCCTCACCTTCCCCATCATCATCCTCACCTTCCTTATCATCCTCAACATCCCCATCCTCATCCTCCTTATCCTCACCTTCCTTATCTTCATCTTCACCTTCCTCATCATCCTCATCCTCATCCTTTTCATCCTCCCCATTGCCACCAGCCACGTGCGCCATGGTGAGCCTTCATCATCACCCACATCACTGTCATCCTCCTCATCTTCATCCTCATCCCGCTCATCATCACCTTTCTCACCATCATCCTCCTCATCCTCCCCATCGCCATCCACCTGCGCGCCCTTCCTCACCCATGGGCACCACGATGAGCCTTCATCACCCTCGACACCATCACCTTCATCATCCTCCTCCTCCTCCCCATGGCCATCCACCGGCCCTTCCTCACCCACAGCCAGCTCAGTGAGCCTTCATCACCCTCCTCATCAGGCTTCCCCCTCCTCCTCCTCACAGGGACCCCAAAACCCTCATCATCATCATCATCATCATCATCATCATCATCATCATCCTCCTCTTCCTCAGCCTCAGGCTCCCTCAACCTCCTCTTCACCATGACAGGGACACAGATGGCCTTCCTCCTCCTCTTCCTCCTCCTTCTCCTTCACCTCCTTCTCCTCCTCCCCCTCTTTCCTCTTCCTCCTCCCCCTCCTCCTCCTCACTGCCTTGGGAAGGTGGGACAGCCTTCATCCTCCCCCTCCTCCTCTTCCTCTCAGGAACTCCAGCCAGCCTTCCTCCTCCTCCTCCTTCTCCTCCTCCTCTTCCTCCTTCTCCTCCTCCTGTTTCTCACCCTCCTCCTCCTCCCCAGCTGCTCGCGGGTACTTCAGCCGGGCCTTCCTCCCCCTCCTCCTCCTCCCCTGTCACCGCCTCCTCCTCCTCCTCCTCCTCCTCCTCCTCGCTGCCTTGGGAACCGGAACAGCCTTCCTCCCCCTCTTCCTCTTCCTCCTCCTCCTCCTGCCAGGCCCGGGTCAGGTTTGGGGGTCCCTGTGGGGTCTGTGCCCACCCCCCCATGTGTCACGCGTGGTTTTGGGGTGGTTTTGGGTGTTTTTGTGCATTTTTTCTTGTTTCGTGATGGTTTTGGGGTGCGTTCAGGTGGTTTTGGGGTGTTTGGGTGTGTTAGGGGTATTTTGAGCTGGTTTGGGGCGTGTTTGGGGTTTTTTGGATGTTTTGTGATGGTTTTGGGTGTGTTCGACATTTTTGGGGTGTGTTCGACATTTTTGGGGTGTGTTTGGCATTTTTGGGCTGTGTTTGGTGGTTTTTGGGCTGTGTTTGGCTGTTTTGGGGTGTGTTTGGTGTTTTTTTGGGGTGTGTTTGGCTGTTTTGGATGGTTTTGGGGTGTTTTGGGTGGTTTTTGTCTATTTCCGGATGTATTTTGGGTGTGTTTGTGCACTCTGACCTTTCATGCAAGGCCATGGGAGGGGGTACAAGAGGGACCCCCACACATGGGGGGTCCTGATGGTCCCACAGCCCCTCCCCCAAATTCAGGGGTCCCTCCCAGCTCTCAGACCCCTCCCCATTCCTCAGGATCCCCCTGGGATATCATGGACCCCCCAAATTCAGAATTCCCCATAAACCCTGGGGTCCCCCCCACAAAAAAATTCCATTTCACCCCCAAACTCCGGGATCCCTCCTGGAGCACCCATATTCCAGGGCATCCCCTCCACTCAGGGACCCCCAAATCCCCCCATATCCTGATTCCCCCTGCCCTGAGCTCCCCCCTTTTCTTTCCCCCCTCACCCCTCATTTTTTTTCTCTCCCCCCCCCAGCGGGCACCACGTACATTTCGGCAAGGGGGGGGCCCTGATCACCTACACGTGGCCCCCCAATGACCGGCCCAGCACCCGCGCTGACCGCCTGGCCCTGGGCTTCAGCACCCGGCAGCGCGACGCGGTGCTGCTGCGCGTGGAGAGCGCGGCCGGGCTCGGCGACTTCCTGCAGCTCCACATTGTAAGGGGGGCTCAGAAATTGGGGTATGGGGGTGCTGGGGGGGCTGGGAGGGGCTGGTGGTACAGGGGAGTTCATGGGGGTTTAGGGGTCTGGGGGTTGAGGGGGTTTAGGGGGTCTGGGGGTGCTGCTGCGTGTGGAGAGCACAGCCAGGTTTGGTGAATTCCTGCAGCAGCTCCACATTGTAAGGGGGGCTCAGAAATTGGGGTACGGGGGGTGCTGGGGGGGCTGGGAGGGGCTGGAGGTACAGGGGAGTTCATGGAGGTTTAGGGGTCTGGGGGTTTAGGGGGGTCTGGGGGTGCTGCTGAGTGTGGAGAGCACAGCCAGGTTTGGTGAATTCCTGCAGCAGCTCCACATTGTAAGGGGGGTCAGAAATTGGGGTATGGGGGTGCTGGGGGGGCTGGGTGGGGCTGGAGGTACAGGGGAGTTTAGGGGTCTGGGGGTTTAGGGGGTTTAGGGGGTCTGGGGGTGCTGCTGTGTGTGGAGAGCGCAGCCAGGTTTGGTGAATTCCTGCAGCTCCACATTGTAAGGGGGGGCTCAGAAATTGGGGTCTGGGGGTGCAGGGAATCTTCAGGAGATCTCCAGGTTTCCTGGACTTGATGATTTCCTGCAGTTCTGCATCATAAATGAGGAGTCTGGGGGTTTCTTGGGGGTCCTGGGGGGATTTGGGGGCTCTGGGGGCTCCTGGCCGGGTTTGGTGGCTTCCTGCAGTTCCACAGCATAAGAGGGGACAGAATTGGGGTGCAGGGGGTTTAATGGGGGTCCTGGGGGGCTCCAGGGCTTCCTGCTAAAGGCTGGACTTGGTGACATCCTGGAGCTCCACGTGAAGGGAAAAAATTTGGGGTCTGGGGGGGTTTTGGGGAGTGCTCTGTGTCTTCCTGTTAAACCCCAAATTTGGCGATTTCCTGCATCGTAAGAGCGGCCAAAATTGGGGTGCAGCGGGGGGGGGTCTGGGGGCAATGGGACAGGCACCCACCGGCGCCCCCGTGCCCACCCTGCAGGTGCAGGGGGCCGTGGGGGTCCTGTTCAACGTGGGCACCGAGGACATCGCGCTGGAGGAGCGGGGGGCGGCCGTCAGCGATGGGCGCTTCCACATCGTCCGCTTCACGCGCAGCGGCGGCAATGCCACGCTCCAGGTGGACGGCGGCCCCCTGCACGAGCGCTACCCGCCAGGTACCCCCCGCCGCGCCCCGGGCACCCCAGGGCCCCTAGAGACACCCCCAGGTATGGCCCAGGTACCCCCAGGGCTCCTACAGACACTGCAGGTGTTCCCCAGGTACCCCCAGGGCACTTAATAGAACCCACAGGTACCCCCAGGGCTCTTAATAGAACCCATAGGTACCCCCAGGTACCCTCCAGGTACCTCCAGGTACCCCCAGGTCTCCTACAGACCCTACAGGTGTTCCCCAGGTGTTCCCCAGGGCTCCTACAGACCCTGCAGGTGTTCCCCAGGTACCCCCAGGGCTCTTTATAGAACCCACAGGTACCCCCAGGTACCCCCCAGGTACCCCCAGGGCTCCTACAGACCCTGCAGGTGTTCCCCAGGTACCCCCAGGGCTCTTAATAGAACCCATAGGTACCCCCAGGTACACTCCAGGTACCTCCAGGTACCCCCAGGTCTCCTACAGACCCTACAGGTGTTCCCAGGTGTTCCCCAGGGCTCCTACAGACCCTGCAGGTGTTCCCCAGGTACCCCCAGGGCTCTTTATAGAACCCACAGGTACCCCCAGGTACCCCCCAGGTACCCTCAGGGCTCTTCCAGACCCTACAGGTGTTCCCCAGGTGTTCCCCAGGGCTCCTACAGATTCCACAGGTAATCCCCCAGGTACCCCCAGGTACCACTCAGGGCTCCCCCAGACACCCAAGGGACACGCCAGGTGCTTGGGGACACCCCTATGGCACCTTGAGACACCACAGGGACACCCCTGGGACACCCCAAGGCACCTCAGGGTGCTCAGGGACACCCTTGGGACACCCCTATGGCACCTTAGGGACCCCAGAGCACCCCCAGAGCCCCCTCAAGCCCCCCGTGGCACCTTCGGACACTCCGGGGTCACCCCAGGTGCTTGGGGACACCCCAGAGCACCCCCAGGGCCCCCTCTAACGAGGGCACTAACGAGGCAGCGCTAACGAGGGGTCCCACGGCCACC
>JANCRA010000430.1:10000-17500 GCA_024362935.1 Setophaga petechia
CTTCCCCGCGACGCCGCGGGCAAGGAGCCGGGACCGCTGCGCAGCTTTTCGCCACTCGGAACGGGCGCGAGGCTTCGTCTCTCTCGTTCGCTCGTTTTCGCCCCGTCTCTCTCGCCTTCTTTTCTTCCCCGGAGCCCGCGCCCCGGGGCGACCTTCCAGACTCGGCCTCGCGCTCGAAACGACACACGCGCGCGCGGCACGCGGAACGGGACGCGGCCGGGGCTGACCCGCCCCCCGAAAAGCCGAGAAACCCGCCCGCCGACCGGTCGCGGGCGAGCGACCGGCCGCCGGCGAGGTAAGGGCCGAGCGGGGAGAGCGAACCCCCCTCCGTCCGACGCCTCCCCCCACCGGGCCGCGCGGAAAAGCACCGGACGTGCTAGAGGAGACGGCGACCCGACGAGGCGGGCGCGGCCCGGACACCGAGGCCCCCTTTTCCAGCCGGGGCGGCTCGCTCGGCAGCAGGCGGCGGCACGGCCAAGGAGCGCGCGGATCGGGCTCTGTTCCCCCGTCCGCGCTTTCCCATCGGGTCGCGCGCTTTCGGGCCCTTCTCTCTCGCCACACTCTCGCGCGCACACAAGCTCGGCTCCAGCCGCACCGCCACCCGGGCGCTGCTCGCGGCCGGCACCCACGGGGCGCTAACCCGGACCGGCACCGGCAACACACCTCGCGTGGTTTTTAAGGACACCTGAAGGCTCGCGGGGCCACGCGGCCGTCACACAGCTGGGGGACGGTAAAGACGCCCTTCCCCGGCAGCGGGAGGGGCGACACCTCGCCTGCGACGGGAAGCGAATTGGAAAGGAGACCGCCCGGCCCGAGCACCGGACCCCCCCCGCCGTGGCTTCCCCGTGACAGAGAAGCCCCGGAAAGGAGAGCCGGCCCGCCGGGGGCCCTCTCCGACGCCACCCGAAAAGCCTCATCGATCAGGCGCGGCGCGGCCGAGGACGGAGCCGCGCCGACCGCGACAAGGGCCCCACGGCCACGGTCCTGGGACAACGGCGACGGCCGCCCGGCCCACACCTCGCGGATGGCTCGCGGCGGAGGAGCGCGGGGGGTGCCGCCACCCGCCCGGCCGCCCGCGGCCAACGCAACGGTGGGACCGGACCGGACCGCCGGGCCGGGGGGAGGGACTCGGCGGCCCCTTTCCGGCCCGGGGAACCCGGCCGAGCGTGCGAGAAAAAGCGCCACCGACCTCCGCCGCGGCGGTCGGCTTTGCCTTCCGGAAAAAAAAGGAGCCGGGGGACGGCGCGACAAAAAAAGAGGCACCACGCAGAGACACGCGTTCGCCACGACCCGTGCTAGCCACGGGGGCCGCGGGCCCGGGGAAGCCCGGGGGGGCGAGGTACGCGTCTCACTCCCCCCGCGGGCCCCACCGGCATCCGGGGCTCGCTCCCTTCTCTCTCGCCAACCATCCGCTTTTTTCCGTGGCCCGCCGGCGGCCTTCGTCACGACGCTGCTCGGTGCCGCGGCTTAGGGCCGCGAGAGAAAAAGAAAAAAAAAAACAAAAAAAATCCGCGGAGGCCGGGCGGGCGGCGGCCCCCCACCACTCCCCGCCCGCACGCACGCCTCAGCGGAAAACGACGGACCCGCGCGGCAACCCATCAGCCCCCGCCCGGCAGAAGCGGCTCGGCCTCGGCCGAGGTAGGCGAGGCGCCGCCGCCTCGCCCGGGACGAGTCCGGGGGGGGGTCTCCCTCTCTCTCGCTTTCCTTAGGGTGCCGGGTCCGTCGGCTCCAAAAAAAAGAAAGGTCTGCCCGCCCAACGCGGGTCCCCGGCTTAAGGCCGAGGAAGGGGGACGGTTAACAACAACGCGGGCTGGGGACGGGGGTGCCGCCACCCCCGGCTCCGCAGCTCACGGGGCGACCGGCCGCCGAGGCGGACCGACGGCCCAAAACCGCGCCCGCCGAGCGGGCCCCGGCTTAAGGCCGGGCGCAAAAGGGACGAGGCGCCGCCGCCTCGCCCGCCACCGCTGCCCGGGGGAGCCGCCTCCCCCGCGGCCAATCGGCCGGCACAATCCGAGCCGGAGCGGGACGCGCTCGCGGGGCCTTCTCCTCTCGGCTCCACCACCTCGCCTCGAGCCGGAGAGCGCCTCTCGGTTCGCCCTTCTCTCTCGCCGCCTTCTCCCGATCCGGCCTTCCGCAGCCCTTTTCTCTCTCGCCTCCCCGGATCCGCTCTTCCGCGCTTTTCTCTCTCGCCTCTCCAGCGGGCCGTACCCAACGCTACTCTGGGGCAGGACGGGAGCCGGGACGAAGCCACGCGACTCGTCCCGGCTTAGGCGGCACTCACTCTGCGCCCCCGGCGACCGCACGCGCGGCCGCTCCGCTCCGCCTCGGACACAGGCACGGGGTCAGCCTGCGGGGACGCGGCCCGTCACCTCGCTCCCACTATACGGACAGACGAGTCCGAAGCCGCCGAGGCCTCCAAGAGGACGCAGGGAGCTCGACCGGGAGGAGGCGCCGCCGCAGGCCGCCTGCTACGATGACGTAGTCGGAGGCGGCCCGCAACAGCGACCCCTTGGTGAGCTTGCGGAGCCGGCCGCGACAACAGGTCTACCCGGCACCCGCCGAAATCGGACTAAGTGCCGCCGGAGCGAGGTAGACCTGTTGTCCCCGGCCGGCGCCCGCCACCCGGGAACCACGCCGACCCCCGGCGGCCCGCCGGAGCTCGGGTAGACCTGGTGTCCGGCCGGAGCCGGGGTAGACCTGTTGTCCCCGGCCGGAGCCGGGGTAGGCCTGGTGTCCCGCCGGAGCGAGGTAGACCTGTTGTCCCCGGCCGGAGCTGGGGTAGACCTGGTGTCCCCGGCCGGAGCCGGGGTAGACCTGGTGTCCCGCCGGAGCGAGGTAGACCTGTTGTCCCCGGCCGGAGCCGGGGTAGACCTGTTGTCCCCGGCCGGAGCCGGGGTAGACCTGGTGTCCCCGGCCAGAGCCGGGGTAGACCTGGTGTCCCGCCGGAGCGAGGTAGACCTGGTGTCCCGCCGGAGCGAGGTAGACCTGTTGTCCCCGGCCGGAGCCGGGGTAGACCTGGTGTCCCCGGCCGGAGCCGGGGTAGACCTGGTGTCCCCGGCCGGAGCCGGGGTAGACCTGGTGTCCCGCCACCCGGGGTAGACCTGGTGTCTCGCCGGAGCCGGGGTAGACCTGGTGTCCCGCCGGAGCGAGGTAGACCTGTTGTCCCCGGCCGGAGCCGGGGTAGACCTGGTGTCCCGCCGGAGCGAGGTAGACCTGGTGTCCCGCCGGAGCGAGGTAGACCTGTTGTCCCCGGCCGGAGCCGGGGTAGACCTGGTGTCCCCGGCCGGAGCCGGGGTAGACCTGGTGTCCCGCCGGAGCCAGGTAGACCTGGTGTCCCGCCGGAGCCAGGTAGACCTGGTGTCCCCGGCCGGAGCCGGGGTAGACCTGGTGTCCCCGGCCGGAGCCGGGGTAGACCTGGTGTCCGGCCGGAACCGGGGTAGACCTGGTGTCCCGCCGGAGCGAGGTAGACCTGGTGTCCCCGGCCGGAGCCGGGGTAGACCTGGTGTCCCCGGCCGGAGCCGGGGTAGACCTGGTGTCCCGCCACCCGGGGTAGACCTGGTGTCTCGCCGGAGCCGGGGTAGACCTGGTGTCCCGCCGGAGCGAGGTAGACCTGTTGTCCCCGGCCGGAGCCGGGGTAGACCTGGTGTCCGGCCGGAGCCGGGGTAGACCTGTTGTCCCCGGACGGAGCCGGGTTAGACCTGGTGTCCCGCCGGAGCGAGGTAGACCTGGTGTCCCCGGCCGGAGCCGGGGTAGACCTGGTGTCCGGCCGGAGCCGGGGTAGACCTGGTGTCCCGCCACCCGGGGTAGACCTGGTGTCTCGCCGGAGCCGGGGTAGACCTGGTGTCCCGCCGGAGCGAGGTAGACCTGTTGTCCCCGGCCGGAGCCAGGGTAGACCTGGTGTCCGGCCGGAGCCGGGGTAGACCTGGTGTCCCGCCGGAGCCGGGGTAGACCTGGTGTCCCGCCGGAGGGAGGTAGACCTGTTGTCACCGGCCGGCGCCCGCCACCCGGGGACAAGGCCGACCCCCGGCGGCTCCGGAGCCGGCTTGTCCGAATGAGCCGGGACCGGCCCGGACCCGGGATAGACCTCCTGTCCCCCTGTCGTCGCCCGGCGCCCGAACGCCTCACCGTCCCCAGCGACCCGGGAGCGAGGCACAGCTCACAGCCTGGTAACGCCCCGGAGCCAGACGGCTCGATCGGCCCCGTCCCGCCCAATGAACCGCCCCCCCCACCGCCCGCTTTCAAGACCAGTATATATTTTCGATTTTTTTGTTGGTTTTCTGGTTTGTTTTTTTTTCCCCCGGTTGTTTTGGCTTTGTTTTATGCTGAGTTTTGAGGTTGTTTTTTTGGGCGGGGGGCTTGTGGTTTGGATTTGAGTTTTCTTGGGTAGGCCCCCCCCCCCCCCCCCCCCCCCTTTTTTCCTTTCTCTGCTTTCCTGAAAGAATGGCTGGCTCTTGTATTTGCTTGGAAGGAGAAACTCATCCGGAAAAACAAACCAACAGAAAAAAAAAAAAAAAAAAAAAAAGGCAAATTTTATTTATTTGCCTTCCGTATCCAGAGCAGTCCCAGCCGAGCCGACGGGCAAGCCGTGCCCTGCGCTCTGGCCGCTGACACGCTGAAGTGGCGAAACGGCGCCTCCACCCCCCCCCGGCTTCCCCCCCTCTACGCCCTCCTGGGACCCCACACAGCCCGGCCCCCCTGCCCCCGATGCGGCTCGCCCCGCCCCGCCCACCGGCAGAGGCGGGCGCCGCCGGCACCACCGCCAGCACACAGGCGGCCGCTTTTGGGCGGGTTCTTTCACGGTCCGCAGAGGTCTTCGGCGCTCGACGTGAGTCTGGGGGGCCGTGGGGGCTCGCTGCCGAGGCGCCCGGGACCGGCACGAAGCCGCCGGCCCTCGGCCCTCGTCCGCACAGAGACAGACACAGCGACCCCCCCCCCCCCCCCTTTTTCCTTTCTCTGCTTTCCTGAAAGAATGGCTGGCTCTTGTATTTGCTTGGAAGGAGAAACTCATCCGGAAAAACAAACCAACAGAAAAAAAAAAAAAAAAAAAAAAAGGCAAATTTTATTTATTTGCCTTCCGTATCCAGAGCAGTCCCAGCCGAGCCGACGGGCAAGCCGTGCCCTGCGCTCTGGCCGCTGACACGCTGAAGTGGCGAAACGGCGCCTCCACCCCCCCCCGGCTTCCCCCCCTCTACGCCCTCCTGGGACCCCACACAGCCCGGCCCCCCTGCCCCCGATGCGGCTCGCCCCGCCCCGCCCACCGGCAGAGGCGGGCGCCGCCGGCACCACCGCCAGCACACAGGCGGCCGCTTTTGGGCGGGTTCTTTCACGGTCCGCAGAGGTCTTCGGCGCTCGACGTGAGTCTGGGGGGCCGTGGGGGCTCGCTGCCGAGGCGCCCGGGACCGGCACGAAGCCGCCGGCCCTCGGCCCTCGTCCGCACAGAGACAGACACAGCGACCCCCCCCCCCCCCCCTTTTTCCTTTCTCTGCTTTCCTGAAAGAATGGCTGGCTCTTGTATTTGCTTGGAAGGAGAAACTCATCCGGAAAAACAAACCAACAGAAAAAAAAAAAAAAAAAAAAAAAAGGCAAATTTTATTTATTTGCCTTCCGTATCCAGAGCAGTCCCAGCCGAGCCGACGGGCAAGCCGTGCCCTGCGCTCTGGCCGCTGACACGCTGAAGTGGCGAAACGGCGCCTCCACCCCCCCCCGGCTTCCCCCCCTCTACGCCCTCCTGGGACCCCACACAGCCCGGCCCCCCTGCCCCCGATGCGGCTCGCCCCGCCCCGCCCACCGGCAGAGGCGGGCGCCGCCGGCACCACCGCCAGCACACAGGCGGCCGCTTTTGGGCGGGTTCTTTCACGGTCCGCAGAGGTCTTCGGCGCTCGACGTGAGTCTGGGGGGCCGTGGGGGCTCGCTGCCGAGGCGCCCGGGACCGGCACGAAGCCGCCGGCCCTCGGCCCTCGTCCGCACAGAGACAGACACAGCGACCCCTCCCCCCCCCCCCCCCCCGACGCTCACACACCATGGCCACCCCTTGAGGCCACCACACCGCCGCGCGTGCACGCACGCGCAGACAACCATCCCCGCCCCCCCTCCCCACCCCACCCCCCCCCCCGCCCCCGCCAGGCACGCACGCGCGCCTGCCCGCCCGCCCGCCCCCCCCCCCCCGCTCGTCCGCATGCACGCTCTCGTGTGCCCTCTCTCCCTGTCCCTGTCCCCGTCCCCGCGCCTGCCCCCGCCCCTGCCCTCTCTGTCGCCGCCGCCCCCGCCCATCGGCGGTTGGGGGCGCCCCGCCCTCCCCGGCGCCGTCTGCATACTTTTCCGGCTCGCTAGGTGGCCATAGGCGAAGGCCGGCCCGGGACAACGGGTCTACCCAAGGCCTACACGGTCGAAGGCAATGGCCGGCCCGGGGACACCAGGCCTAGGCCGGGCCCAGGCATAGCCGGACTTCAGGACAACCGGTCTACCCAAGGACCTAGGACCACCGGCCTCCTACCCAAGGCCTACAGGGTCGAAGGCGAATGCCGGCCCCGGGACACCGGGCCAACCCAAGGGCGGCTCTGCCGTAGGCAAAGGCTGGCCCGGGGACAACAGGTGTACGCCGGGCCTAGGAGAAGAGGACGACCCCGGCCTTAGGGCATCGGGTCTATCTACCCCGGGGCCTTGGACAGGAAGCAGCTCTACCCAATAGCCCAGGACAGCGGGTCTACCCCGAGGCCCGGGACACCAGGTCCAGCCCGGGGCCCGGGACACCAGGTCTACCCAATGGTCCGGGACACCAGGTCCAGCCCGGGGCCCAGGACACCGGGTCTACCCCGGTGCCCGGGACAACAGGTCTACCCCCTGGCATAGGACACCAGGTCTACCCCGGTGCCTGAGACACCAGGTCTACCCCGACCATCGGGACACCAGGTCTACCCCGGTGCCTGGGACAACAGGTCTACCCCCTGGCATAGGACACCAGGTCTACCCCGCTGCCCGGGACAACAGGTCTACCCCGGCGCGCAGGACACCAGGTCTACCCCGGCGCGCAGGACACCGGGTCTACCCCGGTGCCCGGGACAACAGGTCTACCCCCTGGCATAGGACACCAGGTCTACCCCGGTGCCCGGGACAACAGGTCTACCCCGGCGCGCGGGACACCAGGTCTACCCCGGTGCCTGGGACAACAGGTCTACCCCATGGCATAGGACACCAGGTCTACCCCGCTGCCCGGGACAACAGGTCTACCCCGGCGCGCAGGACACCGGGTCTACCCCGGTGCCCGGGACAACAGGTCTACCCCCTGGCATAGGACACCAGGTCTACCCCGGTGCCTGAGACACCAGGTCTACCCCGACCATCGGGACACCAGGTCTACCCCGGTGCCTGGGACAACAGGTCTACCCCCTGGCATAGGACACCAGGTCTACCCCGCTGCCCGGGACAACAGGTCTACCCCGGCGCGCAGGACACCAGGTCTACCCCGGCGCGCAGGACACCGGGTCTACCCCGGTGCCCGGG